>JAGXCT010036434.1:340-60597 GCA_022495035.1 Philopotamus ludificatus | reverse complement strand
GTGTTCATCGTCCCCAGCATTAACCCGGATAATCGAGAGTGCACTGTATGTATATTTTTTATTATTTTGCTCTTGTTAGATAAATTGCAGCATGATCGAATGTCGGTGGTCCCTAAAGAATTGCTTTTGCTTACTGATTATGTGGGTAGAGGAAATTATAAAAAATAATATATAAATGTATACGGAAGTGGTTGTGATAATATATTTCAGTTAAATGCATAATTAGTATAGTGTTTATTTCGTTCATCCCAATTTAGATAAAGTAATACGCAGTTTTAGATTAAGCCTTTCGCGTGTCTTGCAGAATTGTGTATTTGCGCTACTGCTCCAATGCCGTGCGTAATTGGATTTTCAGTCCAACATCGACGTGCATTTTTTTTATCCTCGCCATCGAGCAAATTCTTATCCAATTATGTTGCAAATTTTAAAATGTTCCACTCTACAAAAATATGTTTAAAAAAAATCGATCGCTTTTATAATTGATTTATAAACGTGTCTCTAGAGTGTTACGAAGCAAAATTGAGCTGCATTGTCCAAGGATGTTCTTGGTATAAACAATTGATAGTAAATGTATAACGTTCTTTCTGATATCGCGAATACTTCAGAAGATAGGTCGAAGTATTTAAGTACGAAAGGTATGTGGAATAAACTGTCAAAAAGTCTGATAACAATGCAAACTTTATTCAACAAAATGTGGTTAATATACGGCAGTGTGTTCAAGCTTTTTTTTCATATGCTACTTTTGAAATTATGGTTAAACTTTCTATACGCACTTAAATTCTATATAATTAATATTTTGCATTGAACGTATTTAAAAATACGCGAATGTTATATTTTAAAAGAAAATGTGGAAACTTTCAATAAATAAAAATAACAATGGAATTGCAGCAAAGTTGTTTACTCAACAACTTTGGATGTTGACATTAAGGCCCTCCTCACACGGATCACTGATTTACGAGTCGAATTGAAAACCTGTCAAGCATGCAACTGTTTCGTGACCATGCCCATGTGCGGCAGTGGGGTCCGCACACGGGTCGACTGAGACCAGACCGATTTTTGATCCGACTGATCCAGAATCAGTCACATTCGTTTTCGGTTGTTGTGTATGTGAATAGGTTGGAAAAAGTTAGCTACTAGAGTTGCGAATCAATCGATCCGTGTGCGGAGAGCCTTAAGATGCCTTAGGATGCCTCAACGAAAGTTTTAAACAAATCGCTGCATTGTACCTAAAAGAAAAAAGGATTAGGATCCAATTCATTAAGTAAGGATCTGTTGCAGCTAAATCGGTTAGAACGTTGGAAAATATTCGTTCAATAGTTATTATTAGTCCCAGGAGACATTTTTATGTTTTTGAAAGTTCGCAATTCGCTAGAATCCGCTTAATTGGAATGCTGATTTATCGGGAACGCCGCTTATTTGATCCAAGTCGCAAGGAACAGAAACCACTAATAGTATTTTACAGCCAACCCTTCTATAGCGCCGATATATGAACCACATCCGCCTTATAGAAGACTATGCAACCATACAAAATTTGGGGTTAGGTTTTTTAATTATATTTTGTACATTTAACGAAATCAATACATCAATTTTTTTGAATTTGCATATTTAAATGACGCTGACTATCAAAATCGCGTGGATGACTTCTAATTTTTTTGGGATATTGGTTAACAATTTTAGAACCACAATATAAGGTTAGGCTAATTTACTGTACGTTGATTATTATGTGGGACATCCTCATCTAGACAACACATTGTTAACGCAGCCAATAGATATGGAAGTGATAAAAAGGGTTTTTTGTAGATATTATTTTCTTGTACTTTAATATTTTGTTAAATATTAATAATTGAATAGGTTTAGAAATACGTATTATTTTTTTCAATTGTGGCCTAAACCCAGTTCATTAGAGCCAGTCACTTATTTGGGACAAAATGTTTGGTCCCGATGTGTCCCAATTAAAAGGAATATACTGTAAATATTCCCCTGTGATTGAAAAAATAAATAGCTTTTGTCCACAAATGGATGATTCATTCAATTACTTTAATTTGCACGGAATATTTGTCACAATTACTAAATAATCATTAAAGTTTATAAAATTAAATGAAATACATCTTCAATGTGTATTTTTGGCTTTTTTCTAAATATAAAATTACTTTTTTTTTATATTTTTAGTTATCAAAAACCCTACATTTCTCTTTGATTGATCTTAGACTCTATTATTTTAAATACATATCAAATAAAATGATGTAACTTAAAAATTAAGGACTGTCCTCTTAAAAAAGAGATGTATGGTCACTGTAATTAAAATAAAATATTCTTGCAAAAATAAAATACCCCATCCAACTTCTATTAATCGATTTTACATATACATCATTATATTTTTACAATTATATTAACGACGATGAGCGAAGAAATATATGCATTCTTTGTTGTCGAGTTGATCTAGCCGTGCCTTTGGGACCCCATTTTTTTCGCCGAATAATTCTTTTAATATAAATCCTACATGTCAGAAACTTTTTGTATTTGTCTAAAAATTGACCTTTATTTTCCGCATTAGCAAAAAAAAATAAAAACAACAGTATTCGTTTCTGTTGGCACGGTTGCCATGTTTTTTCTCGCTCGCATCCGGTACGATGTGCTCGCGCGTCACTTACGCGCCGTGTTGATTAGTAAAAGTTCCAAAATATCGACCAAATTATAAGGCATATCATGAATAATTATCTTTATTCTTAGAATTATCAATTGTTTAGCTTTTTATCTCAAGTTATTGATGAAGATTCATCTATATGGGGTATATTGTAAATAGACCCCCTTCGGACGACGCGACCCGTCTCGAGCCGCCGTGACGATCGGTTAAAATGAAATCGCTAGAATGCAATGTATGTATAATACTTGTTTGCATATCCGATGAGTCTTTCGTTACCACAGCATCGTCAACTGTACACAATACTTTAAGTACAGTACACAATACTCTTCAAATATGCGATGCTTGCGCGATACCATTAAAAGCAAATAATAATATTGACACTTCCTATTGATAACACAAGTATGTACTTGCGATCAGTCATGTTTAATCACGTCAATTTAATGATTGTGTTTTGACAATCAATACGCTATATCTAGATTAAGCTTTGATTTTTTACTCATCCGTCAATATTGCGATTATATGTTATGTTAATAAAATGCAGATATGAATCGATTGTGCACGAATGTTATTTAAAACCGATTACGCCTCAAATTCACATGTGTTTTATTTATCAATGGCTTATTTTATTGTTTCGTTCCATTTTTTATTTTCTCCAAAAACCGATTATCGATTTGTGACTGTTAATTGAGTCTAGTTTCAATTCTGTTTCATCATGCAAACATCGCTGTTATTAATTTTGACACAGTCATTATGATGCGAACGATTACGAAGTGTTGGTTTAGTTTCAATTGCAATGATAACAAGTTACATTTATTTACGTGGTTGACAAGGACAAAGTTTGTGCCGACATTTTTTTGCAGTGCGGGCGGATTTTCCGCTCGAAGTGTGTCATATTAATATTTTATTATGTTAATATTTCTTTGTTATATTTGTAATTTTCCTTAAAACATGTAACATGACGTGTCGCGAGGTAATAGTGCGTGAGAAACGTATCAGAATTTCAAAATCTAAGAACGATGTCGATTTCACTAATTCAATGCCGCTAAATGAGTTACACATATATTATTATTATATTTGTGGGATCGACAAGAAATTGCGCATTTTCCTTAACATATTTTCACTACTATAGCTTTTCGCTCTCGTAAATACTTGTAACTTCGGAGGCATTTTAATAACGCTTTTCCTTTTAAAAATGAGCCCTATGGGCTGGGAGCAAAGTCCGAGTTTAACTTCTAAATTCTTTAATCAATCCGTCACGGCCGCTAAAAACCAACCCCGTCGTCCGAAGGGGTTCTATTTATAATAAGAAATACACCACAAGCATTTCAAATCTTTATTAATATCTCGACTTTTTTTAAAAAAAAAAGGTTTATTCTAATTATAATATTTATTCTTCAATATTTGGTCGATATTTTGGATTTTTCTACTAATCAATATGATACATAAATGACCGACCACCAAATTCTCACGGCGCGTGTCACTAGTATAAGTTTCAATCGCACCCGACACATCGTACCGGATGCGAGCGAGAAAAAATATTACTTTTTTTCGTTATTGCAGACAATAAATGTCAATGATTATATATAATAACTATTCTTTGGACTTTTTTAGACACGTACAAATGGTTTGTGATATGTATATGTTTGTGAGTTTTTCGAATAAAATAAAAAAACATATATTTCTTCGCTCATCTTTGTTATCCTGAGATTGTTCATACAGCGTCTAAAGCAGTGTTATCCAACAGAAATCGTTTGATGGGCCAAATAAAAAAATACCAGTATGTGGTGGGCCCGCATAAAAAACAAAACGTATTAAAAACAATTTATTAATTAATGTCGTATGTAATTCAACCTACCCCATAATTCAACCCACCCTTTATGATTTTCAAATTTAGAGCTAAATGATATACAATTATTTTAAGTCATTATTTGTTTTCAAATTTATCATTTTGTGTTTCGTACCTATTTAAGCATTTCTTTATACAGTTTTGCAAGTCTATTTCACCCTTTTGCTAATGAAATTCATCCTTTTGTAAATGAAATTAATCTTTTTGCAAATAAAATTAACCCTTTTGTAAATGAAATTAATCCTTTTTAATAAAAGTATTAAAAATACAGAAACCAAATTAAACAATATGTGCTTTTTATGAATTTTAGTTTAAACTTATATTTATGTTTGTACATACATTCAGTTTATTTGTTTGTACATACATACAATTATCTTCAGTTTTTACATTTTTATTCAGCAAATTATTCAGCAAAACACGCCGCTAGTCGTAAAACTGCATACAGAGACATTAGTTTCACTCGCTGAAACACGACTTGCCCAATACATTCACGTGTGTATACGATATCCTGTCGGCATACAAAAAGCAAATATAAATTTGACAAATTCACGTTACTGATTTGTTTTGTTTGATTTATGAATAAAAAATGTAAAATATATTTGTGGAAATCTGAAAACTCCAATAGGGCCGCAAACAAACGAACTGGGCCGCATGCGGCCCGTGGGCCGCGTGTTGGACATCACTGGTCTAAAGCCCATTTTATTTCATTTGGTGATGCGTTTTAAATGCAGCTGTACTCACGGTGATGCGAGAGTCTGCGATAATTCTTCAATTAACCGAGGATCTGTCTTCATATGCGTCATAATTGAATTTCTATCGGTCGATTTATACCATTGATATCTATATTTTCGTCTGCATATTGGGCACTCGACCATAAATTTTAGCAATAGCTTTAATGGCCTCGCTGCCGATTAAGCCTTGATAAAAAATCTGCATGGAATATTTTACGTGTCCTTCGTTTAGTTTTGAGGTTGAATTTATGTACTTTATGAAATTGATTGGACATAATTGAATATTTAGATCAGTTTCTAAAAAAATACAGAGATTCTTCCTGCATCGTTGCACAGTTAAAAAAGTATGTTTTATTCGATCGAAATTGTTATACGAATATTCTTCGGCTTCGAGTCAACCTTCCTATAGCGCTTTTTTCTATAGTGTGGCGTTAGCGGCAGTCCTTCCTGTGGTGCTTCAATCTAGATCGCCGTTTAATTTTTCATCATTTTTCAGATCAAATTAAATATTTTGTAATATGTAATATATTGCCGTGCGAAATAAAAGTCAATGGCCAATGGTGGACAGCAAAATACATCTTGGCCTCATATAACACGGTCATATGGTTCCACAAAAACGTCGTGTAATACAAATCCGTGTTATACGAGGCTTAAAGTTCATATAAATTATTTTTTTATTAAACAATCGACAAAGTATACGTTTACATATTTATTTAAAAAACTTGAATAATAGGAAAATTGTGATTGTTGATCTTCAGGTGACGATTGTTCAGTTCTTTTTAGGTTGTCATTGCAGACTGCTATCAATATTATAAGAGCCCTTTCTATCTTTTCTATTATTACTGAGCGTGCAGAATTTTTATTACTGATAAACGATTTTTTTTTAAATCTTCTTACATAAAGCATGTTGTACAAAAAAATGCCACTAACCATTAACTGTGTTTTGTAAACATGTGTTATACGAGGCCAAGGGGTATATAGTAAAATATGTGAATGGAAAAATGTATATATTGATTTTGTTCGATTTACAAAATACAATTGAAATAACCGAACGCCAAATTTTGTACCTACCTAGTCTTCTATATGACAGGTTTGTACATCGTTGTGATCCCCTTCTCGGTGCTATAGGAGGGTTGACTGTATACAGTAATTTGGTTCCAGAAAATCACCGCGTTAATCGTGTTTAACAAATATATTGATTTATTGACACTTATTATACAACTCCCTATATTTTGTTAGCAAAAAATAATTCAATTATTTGAAAAGTATTTTGCTGAAATAGCGATTTCACTGGTCGTATTTTCTTCCAAAAAATACCCGTTTCATCAGCATTAATAAAAAGTTTATAAGACACATTTAGCTTTCTTCAATTATTTCAGATTATTTTGGTAGATTCTTCTTGAGATTTTATGTGTGCCGACCTATGATATTTTCGTCCTTCATTTTGCTATTTTTTTTGTCAAAATTAGGGAAGGGACACATGTGTCATATTAACATGTGTCCTGTATGATATTTGTCAGAAATGTCCACAGCTGTTGTATCACAGTATAACAGCATTTTTTGCCAAAACGGAAACTGTGTATTGGTTTAATATAGAGTGGATTCATATTTTAAATATCTAACGTCTTTTCTCTAAAAATCTATTATAATATGTGTGTTTCAAGATAATACTGAAATTAATTTAATAATAAAAATAATATTCTTTAAAAAAATCTATGAATATTCATACGTTCGATAACTTCTGTTTATTATTGTATATATTTACCTTATCTCTCGGAGACAATATATATATGCATAGCCTTCACTTACTTTTTTTTTATTTTATATGGGTAACGTAGCCGACATCATATTTGATTAAAATTTAAATAACACATCTACACAAACGATATTCTATGTTTTTCTAAAATTATAACTATTTTTTATATTGCAGTTATAAACAATGTGCGAAGTGGCAACGGGATGAGCTGGGAGACGGAGCCCCCCGTCCCTGGGGTGACACAGATTCGCCTAGTGTAAGCGTAATGGCTTCCATTAGTGCGAGTTGCTCACTATCAAAAATCTTCAAGATATTGCTGATTTCATTCTGTGTGCTATTCTTCTTTCAATACCTTCTCGATGGCCGAAGATCCGATACGATGTACACAACAACAACCATCAAGTAAATATATCTCATATATATAATTGATTCAATTATTCATCGTAGATAACGGTCGATTAATTATTTTCAGAGGTCCTTCATCTCTACAATGGCCGAAGAGAACGCAGAGTCGACACTGTTTCGACGGTGCTGTCGATGCTTCTAAAAACGGCACGATAAATGCAACATCTTTAAATTTAACAAACGGCGGTGCATCGACAACAAAGGAGACCACCAATTTAAAAATCAGCACTTCCGAGACAAGAGATACGTCAGTTAATGTTCACAGTGTGATACAAAGAGCGAAATTTGTCAATGCTGAAAGCAACGTAACCAGTGTCGATAATTCCAAAGACTTTAAGACATTTGCGAGTGACAGTGGTGATATAAATAATAGAAATAGCAACGCAACTGTATCTAGTCAAATTAGTAATGTTTCTCATCCGATATATGATAGTTTAAGTGATAGTGTTAGAGAGATGACAGTTATACCTGAGATCGGATGTGATATTCCGTGCTCGGCTATACCGCCAGGATTAGGTAATATTCAAATATTAATTAAAAATGATAAACACGTATAGTTATTTAATTTTTAATATGTCATTAATTTAATCATTTAGTCGGACCTATAGACGTTAATACAACTGAATTAACTTTGAAAGAGGTGGAGAACGGTCAATTAGATTTAGCTCCAGGTGGACACTATGCACCTCGTCATTGCAAACCAAATGATAAAGTAGCAATCGTTATTCCGTACAGGTAGCTTGGTTTATCTTAAAATATATATTGACGAATATATCTGACACTATGCAATATATTTTTAGAGATAGAGAAGCACATTTAGCCATATTTCTTAATAATATGCATCCATTTTTAATGAAACAACAAATCGAGTATCAAATTTATATAGTCGAGCAGAAAGGTATATATCGATATATTTTCCGATTATGTAATCAATTATCACCAAAAATTGTAAACGCTGATTTCCGTTTTAGGTCACGGTAAATTCAATCGGGCGTCATTAATGAATATTGGATTTATTGAAGCTAACCGCCAGCACGATTGGAATTGTTTTATTTTCCACGACGTTGATCTATTGCCGTTGGACGATCGAAACCTTTACACTTGTCCGGGTCAACCTCGGCATCTTTCGGCTGCCATTGATAAATTTCAATTCAAGTATGTACGCTAACTGTAATTATGTATATTTTATTGCCAAAGCTGTTATTGTTTAATTTATTATTTCAGATTGCCATATCCGACAATATTTGGCGGAGTTTCTGCACTGACTACTGAACAGTTCCGGAAAGTGAACGGTTTTTCAAATAGCTTTTGGGGCTGGGGTGGCGAAGATGATGATATGGCGAATAGGTAAGAAGTTTATAATAGGTCATCCCCAGTGGCAGATTTAGCATTTGGGAGGTGCCTGGAGCAATTCAATTTTGAGGCACTCCCCCCTTAAAATATTTTCACTACCCCTACACCCTATAATGTGCATTATTTTTTACTCAATTTGCCTTTTTTTTAATACACAATTATTTTCACATCAATTTATATAAAAAGACAGAAAAATACGTATTTGATTTTTATTGCTTTTTCTCTTCTTTTTTTTATTAGCTTCTCGATGATTAATATAAGTGATCTTGATGTTAAAAATATTTATTAATTCTAGAAAAATTCAGAGGCTGTATGCCAATGGCCCCATGTCAATTTTGGTTTAGACACTTGAAATCGGGTGACAAAAAATTACCGGATGTCCCTCAGCGATCAGACGATCCACAAATTTTGATAAAGATATGCTGCGATCTTTAATTGAATCTAATCCTCGTCAATCAATAGGAGAATTATCATCGAAACTCTCATCTCCAACATCAACCATACACATTCATTTAAAATGCATTGGTAAAGTGAACAAGATGGGTATTTGGATGCCGCACCAACTGTCTGCAGATGATAAAGCAGAGAGACAAAACTCACGTGCATCATTGTCATCAAGACATAACAGAATATAACCTTTTTTCACTGGAGATGAGAAATGAATCGTGTACGATAATGTAAAATAAAACCAATGGTTTTCTAAGATACAAACCCCCGTTCCAACGCCCAAGGCTGGATTGACACTTTGGAAGGTTCTTTTATGTGTTTGGTGGAATATGACTAGGGTTATTCATTATGAATATCCTAAATTGAGCAAAACGATAACTGAGAGTTAGTTTTTAATAATGATTATAATGATTAATAATGATTACATTTTGATTGGCGAGTATATACAGTAAACCCCCCTATAACGTCGGGATATGTTCCACGTAATAGGGGGGGACGTTATAGGGGGTTAATGTTTTTTCAATTTTATTTTTTTTTTTAAAGGAAATCAGTAAATCAACACATTCCCATTTTTTTTTTTTTTTTTTTTTCACATTTTTACGTGTTTACCAGCGCAAATGACTAAGCTCATGCATGGTTTCCCATATCCTCCCTATTTCTGGCTGACGTAATTCACCGCGAATCCTGCAGATGATCAACGCCATATCTATTAGTTAAATCCTTATAAAAATGCCTAGCATATGATGACAAATGCAATAAAAAACTATTCCGGAATATGTTTCATTCAACCACTAAGTATATAGAATTAAACATCTCAAAGAAATCACGATATGGAACTATTACTCATTGTAGAGACCTTATTGTGAAATTAGATCATATCATTACTAAGATTAAAAGGTATGTAATGGCCACATAATCAAATAGTTAAAAAAACGTGGAGCATCGATTTACTCGACATAATTCGCTCCATGGATAAAAGTAGAAAATATTTTCTACTGTATGTGTGAATATCCCTGGAATGCCTTTGATAGCCCGCGTCGACAGCTCCCTGCCCGGCGAATCACCAAATATTTTATTTAGGTTTCCGATGCGTATCGAAGCGTCAAGCTTTCATCCATTACATTATTGCACGAACGATATGGGGGGGTTCGACGTTATATGAAAAAACCGCCGCAAACGTTGTAGTTGAAAAAATAATGGATTTCTTTCGGGATAACTTAATATTATTTTTTTCTTTACCGGTTCTAGAGAGTTTAAATAATTAAATAATTATTGATGCCTAACTATAATAACACAACTGTTTCTTTTTCAGAATAAATTATCACAATTATCATATCTCAAGATATCCCATGAGTATAGCTAGATATACTATGCTCAGTCACGACAAGGAAAATCCCAATCCCAAAAGGTAAATATTACATTTTCATTCACAAAACACATTTAAATGCTTTGGCAAACGAATCATTGATTTCTAATTGTTTGTTTTCTTTTTAGATACGATATTTTAATGAAGGGAAAGAAAGTATTTAACACGGACGGCTTGAATAATCTGCAATACACGCTCGTCGAAACGCAAACTCATAAATTGTACACACTGTTTCTGGTGGAGTTACACCCGCCTAGTTGATGGGGGATGTTAGCCAAATTGTGGTTTGGCTAACTCAGGTTCAGGACGGCTAGTGATGATAATTGTGTAATTGAAATTGCATGCAAGTACTCCTCGGAACAATCTTGATTTCGTGACCAATGATGAGTGCGAGTGGTGTCGATTAATTCCAATTCTTCCTTCCGCGTCTACCTAGTATAAAAATATTATAAGTACTTACTGTAAAGTTATAATATGGCTATTGAAATAAAATGACATTCCCTGCTGTAAATTTTGTTAAAAATCTATTTTAATAATGAAATGCTTTTAAAGATAAAACTAATGTCCATCATTCGATGATGGGGGCCATCTGTATTTGTCATATATATGTTTATTATTTAGTTAAGTGTCCTGATAATAAATAACGAATGTGTATTGTGATAAGTTATTTATAATAAAAAAAATCTATTTGTTGAATCGTAAACGAATCCTAATGCACTATTGTTTTACGCATTATCGCAAATGGATTTATTTTATTGTCAATGTCCTCTACATTGAAAAATATCATTCGATTTGATATCATTCCACGTTTATTATGCAAAATTCATGAAATCCTAAATTGTTATATATTTTTTTAAATCATAACGACCTATTATTTATTATGGAACAAATTGTTTACGTGTGTTTATATTTTATATAGAGTTTATAACAAATATGATAAAATAATCAAATTTATGTATGATATGTTGGTTTACTGAATGTATTTTATGTTGCCCCCCCCCCCTTCTCGGCGTAATATTGGCTAAACTAATATATACAATTCGAATCATAAATTTAATAAAAATATATTTGTGGCATTCAAATTTAATTTAATATAATCTCATTATTCTTATCTCTGTATATAATGTAAATAGCATAGCACTCGTTTTTAATGTCACCGTAATCTAATATTTTTATTTTCACAATGTGAATCGTAAAATTGGTACTTTTTGAATGGATTGTAATTAGATTATTGCATTATTGTGTAAATCCAATGTAACACTGATTATCTAATCATCTATACATCCTGTATTTCATCTGATTTAATTGCCGCGTATCGAAGTTAGTTAAATTTGTATTTAATATTTGAATAGGGTTTCGTCATCTTTAAATAGAAACAATAAACAATTACTATTAAATTAAAGAAATTAATAAATAATATATTTAAATCTAGACTATTTCAACATTCGCATAGATTCGCCTATTTTTTTTTTTTATTAAATGCAGTTTTCGTGGTTATGGAGCAAGAAATGATGAATAAAAATGTCAGAAGTGATGTCTTGCAATCTATGACGAGAAGTAATAATGGCTCCCAGGTACTGAGCTGTGATGTCGCGATGAGATGGCAGGTTCTTCTCAGATAGTCAGGTCGAGAGTTGTGAGTAATGTGGCGGGCTCAGCTGATATCGTGAGTTTCGTTGGTTGCCTAAGGGTTTTGAAAATTGATTCTCGAGTCTTCGTTGCACATTGAGAAAAGAGACCGGTGGATGTCGTCCGAGTTTCGTATCATTGCTGGAACGTCAGAAGCAGTTGAAGGTCTTCAGATCTCCTCCCTGATGAAAGAGTTGGCGCAGGTTAATTCCTGGTGTCTTATACTTTACTCCCATCCCTAGACAAATATATTTTGCCGATCAGTCATTGATTTGTTTTTTTTTGCATTGGCATTCTGGCAGCAGTTCAGTCATTGAAAGCGAGTCCGTGTTTCATGTGTCTTCGTATCATACATCAGTTCTCTTAATGGTAGCATTTGAATAGCGGCTGAGCTGTATGGATTGCCGAGTTTTCGTGGATTCAGTGGATCCATGATTGCTTCTATTTGTGCCTAAGCAAATCGCGGACTATGTCTCCCGAATTCTTCGGTGGAAGTTTCTCTTCTTGAAATCCTTGGTATTTGCCTCTTTGACCATGGCAATGTTGAATGTCCAGGTGAATCTTCTGTGCACACAGTGAGTGGCTGTTCTATGCTTAGTTATATGGTGGATTCATTTGCTGTCAGGATGGTTGATGATTTCCATTAGATGCAACGCTCGTTATACTCCTTTTTTGCTTTGCTGATTCATTTAATTGCGTAATTTTCGAAGATTTGCAATTATACTAGCACAGATTTTATCACGTTTCTAGGGTTTTGACAACCCTATCGTTAGAAGCAATGTTAATGGAGTTTGGTCTCCTAGCGAGAGTTCCGACAGCTATCTTGTCTGTCCCTAGTGTTCTGATTCGCACAATCGTCAAATCAATGCTGATTTTAGGGCTTGAGGATTGATGTCCTACACAGAGTGTTACATCAATACTTTCTCTCTCTTGATTCGTTCTATTAATTTGGCGAGAAACATCACGGCAGTAAGAGTATTCATGTATTTTTTAAGGTGACATAACCTGCCATGGTGTGTCGTGGTGTTCTTAAGAGTGTAGTGCAGTGGTTTAGCCCTGCCATCAGGGATTAAATTGTGGATTTTTTTTCACCCGTGATCAGAAATGGTTAATAATGAAAATTATGAAAATATAAATTATTATCAATTCCAATCGTTGAAATGTTTACATGTCATCTTATTAATCACATCCAACATAGTCGACTCATATACAATTTTGTGGAATGCGCCCGAAACTAGATTTGCTTCAAATATCTTGTATTCCGCCAAAAATTCACGATATTATTTATCTCATTATTTTTAGCTGAAAAATCTCGTATATTTGTGATTATATTCGTTTATTTGGAATCATACATACATATGTGCAATAATTTACTCCATATTTATGTAGAATGGTTGTGAGTTTTGCTTTTGCTCATTTCCGCTAATTTAAAATGCAGCTATCCAGTGAAAATGATTTAATATTGTGACTAATCGTATCGTTATCACCGAGATGAGAGATGAGAGTAACTAAATTCTATCACTCGTTTAGTGCCTTTATAATATCTCTTTTTCTCTGAAAAATATATATGTCAAAAGAAACAATTAATTTATATTAATTATACGGTGCTTGGAACAATAATTATTTTTACTGAATATTGTAAATCGAGATTCGACGTGATATGTACGGATCGTATTGCAGTTGATTGCAGTATTTGTTAACTAATGATTGATGGTATACTTTTAATATAGATTCGGATTTCTCGGCAGATACTCTCCGTGTGTTCTCTATCATCACATCTCAGAGGCATCCATTTTTGTATCTGCCGCCTTAACGGTTTAGATCTCCACGGCGTATAAGCCGATAATGAACTAATAAAAGATCAAAAAAATATTTTTAATTTGTAAAAATTGTATTCGAACGACTTAGATTAGTGTTCTTCGATCGGTGGTCTGCAGTATATAGTTTCTTCTGTTATTTCATGTCAATGAATATCCTATGTATGTACTTAAATATTGTAAATATTTTTTTATCGTAATGATAATTAGATAAATGTAAATTTCTCGAAATTAATCTGATCTGAGAGACGATCTTCCTGTAAAAATACATTTAAATTGTAAAAATGATTTATCAATCATTTTCTTGAGCTTTTATGCTTGATGCTTAAATTAAAATTTTGTTTGTTAATTATCGTTATGGGATGATGGAATGATGAGATCTGTAATCATGGAAAAAAACTTAATAACATACTGAATGTTTTTTGTTTAAATATATATTTATATTACGTACTTACACTGAAAATTAACGTATGATTGATTAACTTTGCCATTGATATTATTATAGTTTTATTTTATTTGACTCAACTCAAAAATCTGAACAAAAATATTTATTTATGTATTCTCTATACCCTAATATTTTATATAAAAAGAATTTTTGCAACGGACGGCAACTTTATGGACGACCGGTGTATGTCTTAAAAACGATGATACATAATTTGATTTAATTTTATTATGAATAATTTGTACGATTTGTAATTTAAAAATGAATTAGTGCGTATATACGTTAAAACACAATTTGTACAATTTTAATTGTGGTGGTCTACTGTGATAATTAATCGGCTACGAGCAAGAGAATGTAAAAGTTTGTTAAAAGAACAATTGTGATAATGTGTTACCTATGTGTTTTCCTCATTATAGTTTGTGTAATTATTTATTGTACATTTTATCATATGATTAAATAAAAATTATTGATATCTTGTAATTTCTCTTATTTTATCGTGTATATATTAGCGAGACTGGACAAAAATGACGTATTTTGCATGGTCGTTTTTGTCATCGTTGTCGTGGTCTGTTAATGTACGAGTATACAGTTTTTTTACAGAAAATACACCCTTTCGCAAATCAAATACACCTTTTTGCAAAGCAATTGACCCCTTTTCAATAGACATTTAAATTGAAAATGGGTCAATTAGATTTGCGAACAGGTGTATTTGATTCGCAAAAGGGTGTAATTGACGTAAAAAACCAGTATTGGGCCCTTTTTACTCTTGGTCTGATAATTTCGTCCGAGTTTCACATAATTTATACATATTGAGGGATTGTTTGTATTTAATTAAATTGTAATTTTTCAATGTCACCTTCGGCACAGTCACAGCGCCGGCACAATGCTCAGTCACATTGTAATTCACTAGAGATTTTGCCGGCGCTCGAGTGGTTGACAGCTTTTGAAAGAAAAATGAAAAAAAAAATATACAGGGATGAGCTCATCACAGTGTCTGGACACAAACATCTGTTCTTAAATTGCGTGATTTCTTCATGGTCCGTCCTATTATTATTCAAGTACAGTCAACATCTTCTGGATTATGGTCATTACTCTCCAAACCCAGAATTCTAGTCTGAATTAATTTTGATCCCATTTCGTATAGATTGAAGTCCTGGGGGAACCCGCCCCGTTGGGAGGCCAAGACTTCGGTGGAGAGACAGAGTTGAGCCGGACGAGTCTCTGTCGGGGCTTGGGCGATGGATGGAGGAGGCCCAGGACCGACAGAGATGGCGTAATGCCCTTCAGGTGGCAGGGACACGTTTCGGGCAGGGGCCACTTAATTATTATTGTTATTATTAATTATCTTGTTTTGCATCATTTCAGCAAATTCATAGTGTAATAATTTAAAAATTTCTCTAAATATTGTGATCTCTTTAAACAATATTTTTTTATGATGTGATGTATTTTTTTTCAGAATATAATATTATTAGGTATTAGTCCAAAAGATAACTTTAAGTAAATTGTGATATAATTTAAACGTAATTAATTAATATAAAAAAAAACACTTATTCATCCACGGATCTATTATGAATTTATCAAACTTAGATTATAATATTGTCGAATGAGAATATTTTGTTATTTACTAAAAAATGCAGTATGACAAGCATGTAAATGACAGCATATAAACAAAACGGAATTATTTTTAACAATAGGTAATATTAAAAAGAACCCTTTTTACCATTTTCAAGCATAATATTAATTTATTTGTTGTTATTATTTTTCCAACGTAAATAAACTTCGATAGCTTGTGTATTCGTCTATCAATAATTTTAAAATATTGAAGTATGAAATAAGGTAAATTGATTTATTATACATATTTATTTGATTTCTTGTAATTTTTTCCAAATAAATAAATAAAAATGTATTCTAAGAAAATGTGATTATTACGTTTTGGTACTAGAGAAATGCATTTATTTAAAAAAAAAGGATATTAGCTAAATGCCAAAATTATCAAACATCCAGTATTCCTGAATCATGAAAATTAAACTAATGTATTATTATTAAGAATAGGTTGTGGATTTCAAAAATATTATTATTGTTTTGTCTCCAAATCTTCTAAATGTTAGCAAAACGTTGTCTTTTAAAGCCTCTTTGTGCTATCGTTCCTTCTTAAATGTACTCAGAGTATTATAGAATTTTGTTGATATTCCGATTCCAAAAAAAAATAAAAAAATATCCTCTTAGCGCTATGGCACTGCAATAATCAGCCACAGTAGAAGCCCCATTCTCATATATAAATCTTTGCAAATATACTTAAACAAACGTCAAAATTGGTGTAACAAATGGTCAATTTAAATCAATCCTTCTGACACGTGGAGTATTTTTTTCTATAAAAAAGTTATCAAATCCGCCAATTATTAAGATTAAAAATATTTCATGGAATTCTGAAGAAAGTACCTTAGGGTCACTTTCCTCAAGTAGATTATATTTAAAAAACAACATATTAGTTACCTTCGTCCTTTGTTCTCTTATAGGCAAAACACAGTGTCCTTTCGTTCAAATTAAAATAAAATTGATTTATACTGCTATCATCTGTCCTCAAATTCTATACATCTCCCATATTTGAGGCTAGACTCATTCTACTCATTTAAATAAAATTCAAAGAAAGATAAACATAACACTAAGGACAATCCCCAATATCCCTTGGTTTATTCCCAACTCTGACATTCAGATAGACCTAAGGATTCCTCTCCTCATTAAGAAATATGCCACCTCTTCAAAACCTAGCAGAATTTGAATGAAAACACCACTATAAAAATGGCTTTATGTTTTAAACGTTAAAGAGCAATTTTAATTTTAAAATAAGCAAAACTGTCACAGTTGTTTGATATGTTCGTTATGGATTTGCTTTTTTATTAAATTTTCTTTATTTTATTTCAATTGGATAATTTAATCGGCAAACATTTGTATCTGCTTCAAAATACTGTCAATCATTGACATAAATAGCATATTTATTCCAAAAATACAACCAACTGTTTGTGCCGGTCTAAAACAGTTTCAACAATGCTGGCAAAATTTAATATATTTAAAAATATGCTCATTTTATTATAATTAGAATAATAATTTTCATTTTTCATTATTAACCCTTTCCACTCCAAGCTTTTTTTTGTTTGTTTCCACCAGCTCCACGACAAAATTGGAAATTTATTAGGTAAATGTGATTATTTTTTTTTTTACTAAATAAAACGGATTTTTTTTAAATTCTTGTTTCTAATATAGTGTACAATATAATAATCCTTTGATATAAATTTTTAAAATTTATTTCAGTATGGTATTTTTCAAAACACAGTCCAGGATGGAGCGATGGTTTTGCCTCGCATGTTTTGCAATAATAACATGTTTCTTTTCTTTCACCTTTTATTTTTCTATTAGAGGACACGGCACAATCATGCTCTTTCCCTCTGGGTTACAAATATATAAAGTGTGACGTCCCATCTAATCGTTGCTCCTTATCGGCTGCGGACGAAATTCTGCGAGATGAAATGGGAGCTCTGAAGTCTCCGATCAGCGACATCAATAATTGTAGAGGTGTAGTGCAAGATGCTGGAACTTGGGGTCCTGGTACTCTATGTCCAGTAGTAAAATCAGTATTTGGGCAGTAATTATCCTCATTAGTAACATCCACCCATGAAGATTGATCGTCATCTGGAATATTTTGAACATCGTCACTACTGTTCTTTGAAGTCTTCGTTGAATAAAACGGATAAATCATGAAGGAATCAGATTCTATGACGGCTGCAAATGGCGGTCCTGGATCTGAGCTGCTTGAATCCCTTTCTTGGTAATAGCGGCATTGGAGAAACCTTCGCTTCGCCATTAATCACTATTTATATGAAAATTGTCAAATACATCGTCCAATTCTCCCATATAGTCACTATCATCACCACTATCAAATTTAGTTGGGTTTTTAGCTGTAGTTTTACACACAATTCTTGGATTGAAAATTTATTTCACTAATTCCCGTAGATAAAAATGAATCACTTAGCAATGTTACTCGTCAAGTCTCAAATAATAACAATTCAATGTTCTATATTACGGAATAACAAAAATGGAACACAGATGCTCACGAAACCTTGGCGCGAGAGCAACTGTTTTGTTTTGTCGATGCCCGTCACTATCCCCGAAACACACCATTCTTTTGTTTACGTCAGGTAGTCATCCTGAAGGGTCCCAACTTTCTAAAATTCTCTAACATCTTGTCAAAACATGTATATATTTAGAATGTATATCGACAAGAAATAATAAAAAAAATTGCTTAAAAAATCACATCAAAATATATTTTAGCTCCGACATTGGACTGGTGGAAACATCGCATGTCGAGTGACACTCGACATTGGAGTGGAAAGGGTTAATAGAACGTAAATTCCATTCCAAATTTCTGGAAGGATATTATAATTTAATTAGAATGATCTTATGTTATGAAATTGTATTAAAGCCGATCACCCGATAATCTACTTTAATAATATTAAAAATAAAGTCTTATGGTAGTTTTTTAGTAATAATTTTTATTACTGATTTTGTAATGTAATATTGATGAACAGTATTTGTACTATTTTGTTCAATGCTTAAATTTAAAATTTTAACAAATGAATAATAATTCAAAAATGGCTTTCGAAACAGGTTTGTTTTACTTTAGATTATATAAAATAAGAAAATATAACATTTAATGATTTAAATCTTGAATTTTTAGTTTATGTAATGAAGACTCAATCAAATGATTCTGCAGTATAAATTTTATTAAACTAGACGACACAAGAATGAAGATGGAAAATAACATATAGGTTTTAAATATTGAATTCGTTATATGTATTTTTAATAATGTTTGTTATCCATGCTCATATAATGTAACTTTTTGAGTTCACAAAAACATTTTCAATGCCTGAATGTATATTTTATCTATATACCATTAACATAAAACATGTATATTGTTTCATTTTAATAATACATATATCATAAAACTGTCACGACACTGATAAAATTATTAAAAATGTAGTAACACTCAAAGATATTATTATTTTCCATTCATATTGAATTATAGATTTTTTTAAATTTGTAATGACATCAATAGGCATTAAATAAGAATTGGCCCTAACCTCGTCTGATTATTATTGTTACAATCCACATGCAAAAGCTCGGTTCCCGGACTTTGGCTGGCGACCTGACCCGTAATCGAAGAGCCAAGATAACCTGGAGAACGTCCGTCGCAGTCATGACATCACGGTTGCGACGGAGGTGTCTCCAGGTGGCAAAAACCCGCCTCAGGGTTAATATGCCATTTAAATAATAATAATAATAATAATCAATAGGTATGGCAATAAATAGTGGTTAATCATATATATCTTAATATTCATGCTATTTATTATTAATTTTCAATGAGTGTAGGGTTAAGCGTATAAATATTTGATCGATATAACTAAATTTAGAAACCTCTATTATTATGGCTGTATATTTGGCATTCATTTTGCACCTGTTGATACATAAATATTTTTTAAGTAAACGCATAGTATTTTCATTCAGGATGTTTTTCACCAATATATTTTTTTTCAATTAATCACAGTATAAAAAAGATTTATATTAAATATAGATATTACGCAATTTATGTAGACTGTTGATTTGAACGTTTATCCTATTGAAAGTAAATCCATTTTTAGAAAATACATCATAAATTACAGGAAGTCTTTAATTTTTATACACAATTGGTTCTTGGAAATGTGTAGAAAGTAGAACAATATAAACAATGTGGAGAAATATGTTGAACATATTTTATTTTATTATTTGACGATGCATGAAGAGCTTGATGGAAAAATTACAAAGCCACATTCACCCATATAAATATTCAATGAAGACTTTAAAGATTCAGGGGTGTAATGAGTCTCTCACACTTACATTCCTCCTAGTCAGCATCTTATGGAATACCCAGAATTCATAGATTATGTCTGAAGGTTGATCTCTCTGTGTGCTAACTTAATTTGGTCGCGGTTAACTTACATTATCATAACAGATTGTCTGTTACCTAAAAGCCATGACAATAGCAATGAATTTAATGAAATCTAATAGTAGACTATTCAGTTATATGTATATGTATTAGGGGATAGTAGAATATCATATATAGATTATTACATTTAGTGGAAAGAATCTT
This sequence comes from Philopotamus ludificatus, assembly GCA_022495035.1. Taxonomy (NCBI): domain Eukaryota; kingdom Metazoa; phylum Arthropoda; class Insecta; order Trichoptera; family Philopotamidae; genus Philopotamus; species Philopotamus ludificatus. The sequence continues at coordinate 39,980 of JAGXCT010036434.1, read as the reverse complement.
AAAAGTTTGTACGTGGTAGCCTATTTACCAAAGATTGCTTTTCAGCATAGATATGTAGAACATCATCTCTCTAGTTCTGTAGAATCTTTTTTTTATTGTCCTATATACTTGAGATGTTTACATCAGTTTGAACGTAAGTTCGGAGGTGGAAATCAATGTAAGAATTGAGATAGCAAAGTATGAAAACATCCTATGTTGTCGTCAACTCTCCTTGAAGATTCGTTTCCAAACTCTGCGGTGTTACTTGTGGTTATTTCTGTAAGGTTTTGAGACATGGACGTTGCTGGTAGCAAACAATAACCGGTTTGAAATGTGGTGCTACCAAAGAACATTAAATACTCCATGGACGGAATACATCATGAATACAACCATCCTTCAAATTCTTCACAAGGAAACTTCTGGACACCTCCAAAACTCGTAAAATTTAGTAATTTGGACATGTTGTACAAAGTATCGCCTTCTAAAGTCTATCGTGGAGGGAATAGTGGAAGGTTAACGGTAGTTGGGAAGATAGAAGCAGTCCAGAATTGCTAAAGAGCAAGTTTTTTTCATTCATTTTATATCCTATTTAATTTGATAAGAAAAAATAAACGGATTTTATGAAAAAATCTTTATTTATTCATTAATTTTAATTTTTGACAATCATTTTTTTGTGAAAATGAAGGTCGTCAGCCTTCATCCCACCCCTCTGTTGACCAGGCGTCACTCAGAAGTATTCAGAATGGTCACCCATCTGAATACTAACTGCGCTTATTGGCAATTAACTTTAACAAACATAATTTGATTGTAATTACCAATTATAATCCGAGCTATGACGGGGAGAAAATATAAGCTGGAAAGCGGGCAGCAGCGCTCTTCAGTATAAAAACCACTGCGGTGCAGAAGGCAACAGGAAACCACTGCACTATACATTCCCATGAAAACCATGTCCATGGTCCTCCATAAGGGGACATGGTCACGGCACATGGTCACGATCCTCAGAAATGAGGAAAAGTGGATTAATATCTTATATATAAAAAAAAAAAATAATATGTAATCGCTTCACGACTCAAAAAAAAAACTTTAATTTGATCTCCTTCGGAAAAGTTCCCATTGTATACATCATACACTAGTGCCGGAGCTTATTCTGATCTTCGAAACACTTCTGGGACACAATTTTCGGTATGGAGTTTATCTTCTTCGTATATTATGTCTTTATAACCTCAATGCTAACAAAATATCGTTTTTCCATAGTTTTTTTTAATCTTGGGATCACGAGGGACCATGTCCAGCAATTACGGAGTTTTATTCATCATATCAATGTTATTTTTGACAAAAAAATGTCTACATTTTTTATTTCTTCCACAGGGAAATATTGCCGAGTACACCGAAACACATGACACCGTTTCAACAGCTAATTTTTAAGTGAGTATCCAATACCAATGTCATTATACATCATAGACAGGTGTACATCTCTACATAAATGTGACAATTTAACTTATTCAGTCCACGAAATTAAATATAAATGTATAAAGAGTGAATAGTAGAACGAACGAAAGCCGAGGACCATCTGTAATCATAGGTATTTCCATAAATCTTATGCTTTGACTACACATTACCGACGAATCTATTAAACTTTTAAGCTCCGAAGTTTTTTTTATAAGTTTCCACTAGCTCCGAGCTATTTTGAGGGAATTTGTTAGAAAATAATATTTATGCTACAGAATGAAAAAATCTGGTTCTAAAAAATAAAAAAATAGCGGTTCGTTACGTAAGGTCTTTATTGTGTATATGCATCTAATTTTTATAGTCATTCAATGTATGGCATTTTTGAAAGCAATCTCCAGGGTGAAGTCTGGGTTTCATTTCGCAAGTGTTGCAAAAAAATGTCATTAGTTTTCTTGCTCTTTTAATTGTAAATGTAATTAGAAATCACTATAGGCTTGTTGATTACTTCACCTTGATTAGATTGGTTAGCTGTTTGTGTTCTCCTTGCTCTTCTTCTTACCGATTGTGTAAACTCATGCCAAGACATACTAGACATAGGAGCCCAAAGGGTTAATCAAAATGTAATTTCTATCTTTAAGGCTATTAATTAATTATGCAGATGCAATTACGACGATCGGTGTGCAAATTATTTTAATGAAATTTGAAAAAAATCAAAAATCGTTAGATTAATATGAAGGTATTAAAATAAATCAATTCCTTCAAAACGTAGGCAATGATTTAACGACATATTTTATGATTAGATAAGCTATCTTATTGAATCAAATTATGATAAACACATGAAACATTAATTCTAAAATTATCTGAATTTTCAAACGAACCCAGTCAAATTGTAAAAGCATAATTGTAGAACTAGATAAAATAATCATAGTGAATTGCGTTGTAAAACCAAGGATTTAAAAAAATATATGATAAACATTGAGAATTTCTTTTTCATTTTAATTATTTAAAATTGAATCATATTTAATAATATAAAGTATTTGTGTTTACAGTGAAATTGAAATCAGATGAACGTATTTCCTTATTTGATATAAGGAATACTCCTGTGGAATATCGACGAATATGAAGTTCAACTCTACCGTCATCATTCTCTAGCTGGAGCTTGTAAAATAAATAATATGAAATACGGATAATCAATAAAATATATTAACCTTTTACACTACCTGGGTCAGATGTATTGGCCCAAAAGATTTATTAGCAAACAACTTGAAACGAGTTTTTTATTTAATTTTAAAAAAATAATGTTCATTATTCATTTATTAATTTTTCGAATTAATATCTCTTTTAATAAGTTTGTAAAAAAAATATAATGAGAGTAACTGATAGATTCGACTAAATGTGGACAGAGTGGAAAGGGTTAAATATAGATGAGGGGGGGAATAAATTATCTTATCGGTTCCACTGTCATTACATAGATATTAATTAGATTGTACTCTCACATTTTCATCCATAACGATGAAATAACCGAATGCAGAATGTTGAATTATTAGTATTAAAAATATTTCGGTAATAAATTTTTATATTTATTATTTATTACAAGGCTCGATTAAAAATCGGCCCCGATTCGTATATACCATTATCAAGATTTATTCAAAGATACTAAATTATTATCCTATTTATAATGTTATCAAATTACATCATATGATATCGACCATAATATTTGATTGATAATTTAATGAAGTATATTAAAATTATGTATAGTGTGTATATAAAATAAAAGTGTATTATTTTAAAAATATTAACATATTGACTAAAATTGAAATAATAATTGTGTGATTGAGATGTAATTAATTGTAAAAAAAAATTGATTTAAAAAAAAAATGATGTAATACCTAATATTCATTGATTAAGTTTTTATATAATAAAACATTTTATTTTTTATTATATTGTGCACAATATAATATCAACAAAATAAACATAAAAACATACATTAAACACTGTTATCACTTTTTTAAACGTGATATTGATATATATTATTTCGTAATCTTTGTTGATTGTTAAATCGGCATAGTAGTTATAGATAGACACTGTTATCGAGCAGGTCTTCGGAATGGATGAAACCTATTTTCTTCGTTAATAATCATTAAAGGTACTATATATTAGATATATTTAGGTATATATATAAGAATACAGTTTATGTATTCGGTAATAACTGATGATAAAATTAAGTTTTTTGTATTAGCATAATTATTAAATTCACTGTAAAATCATAGCAAATCACGATATGATCACTGAACGAACATTAAAAGTTTATCTTCTCAAAATATAGAGAATCATTGTCAATTAAATGTTATATCCCAATCCAATTGGCTTAAAATTGATATAATTAACTCATCGAATTAAATATAATTATTTATTGCCGACAAATTCGTTACAAAACTATTAAGTCACGTCAGATAATATAATTTTATAATTTGATGTATCATATATTATTGATTTAATATATTAAATGATTATTATATAAGGAAATGATTATTTTTTATTAATTATAAGTTAAATAAGTGAAATAACCACTGGATACACAATGGCACACTGGATATTTATATTAGATATAAAATCTTAATTGTTTTCGATTATTCCATAATATTAATAAACGATTTACAATAACTATCAATTTGCTTTATGTTCGATTATTTATTAAAAACAATTTTTTAAGAAGATCTGAAAACTGTATCTGTAACCCTGATTAAGTATACACATGTTTATTGAAAAAAAATGTCAATAAATGCTTGTACACATATCCAAACTGTTCAAATCTTACGTTCATCTTATACATGTTTATAAATGTCTGCTAATGATCAACGTTTAATTTAATTCATTATTTCAATAATGTTCAGCGAGGAATCTTGTCGTGTTGTTTAGCATTGGTTATGTATAAATTGAGAGTAAGTCAATATTTTTGTTGTTAAAAGTATATGAAAAGTTTTACATATGTTTACACGTAGTATATTTGTGTGTGCATTTTTTTTCAGATGTCAAAAAATAATTCTTATGTAGAACTGGGTAAGGCACCACAGGAGGGCATTTTGTCCAATTGGAACCGTGTCCTTTGTTTAAATAACTGCTCGGTTAAGAGAGCTTTATTCATATTAATTGTTTTATGCATATCGTTCCTTTTGTATTTTACAATTTTTCTCGACTCGTGTATTCTAAACATACACTGTTCGAATACGAACGAAGCATTCGGGTACGCCATTAATGATATATGCAATTAAAACATGTAACGTTTGCATTTCTTTATATGTTATTTTTAGGAAGGTTAAACTATTGCTGAATAAAGTGGCCGGCGATGAAAATAAAATAGAAGAAACTTATTCATTAATTCCGAATATATTTGAGGTTAGTATAGTGCATCTAATTTTTTATTAATAATATAAATTTATCACATTAATCGATACTTCAATTTTAGGTTGAAGAGAAGAATGCAAGTATAAAAAATGAGGTGAAATTACCGCCAAGTGAGTTTTGTGGTACTATTCCCGCCGGATTAAGTAAGTCAATAATCATATTTTCCATAAAATAAGGCCAAGTCTTAATTGTAATGAATTTTTTGCTCCAAATGACGTATTAGGCTTTATTTTAAGGTTGTCCCATTTTTTTATGTATAATAATTTAAGTTTGGGCAGAGGTTCCCAACCTTATTCATGTCTCGCTCCCCTAAAAAAATTAGTATGTTCTCGCCACCTGTTGCAGTTTTTAAAAAAAAATGAGAGCAAGGTGTATATTCTAATTTTAATAACGAACATAAATGACCATACAAATATAAATCTTTTAAAAAAATGTCTTTTTGTTCTATTAATTTAAGCTTTAAATTGAGGAAATCTGTTTGCGCCTGTAATTTTAAACAGTTATTTAATTTATTTTAAACCAAATCTATAAATATTATCTCGCACCCCCTTGAGGAGCTACCCCTATATTAGGAGAACCCAGAAGAAATAGAACACAGCTTTTACAAACTGAGGTCTCTTGAATACGGAGGGTGTTGTAGAACCTCCCAGATTAACTTCTGAATTGTATCACTCATTTTATGAGCATTGAAGACCATGAAGATGCGAGTTTCTGCAATATTTCCTGAATAGTTTAACAGAGATGTGTTTCAACTGGAGATTTCAACACATCATTCTGAATTCAGAGGGTTGTCCTGATTTAAAAAAATTATTTCCTGATTTAAATATTCGAAACCAACATTGTATCTACTTAATTATCTAGTTAGTATTGGTGGTAAACATCGTTAATGGATTTAGCTGGCGTTCCAGCCTTGGTCGTGAAATAGCAGCGTACAATATCTGATATGTCTTTTGTTAGTTTCCGGTATAGATTTTTTAACAATAAAATAAAAACTTACATCATGCGTAATTCACCGTGTCTGGACACAAACATTGGTTCATAAAATGTGAGATTTCTTCATGGTCTTCCCTATTATTATTCACATACAGTCATGTCATCTTCTGGAATATGGTCATTACTTTTCAAACCCAGAATTCCAATCTGAATTTATTTTGATTCCATTTCGTATAGATTCATTTATTCTAATCTTTAATAATAATCAATGATTAGCACATTTTGACAGTGACTTATTGCAGGAATATTCTTGCATGGTAGGCTTCATAAAGTTTCAACCGTGATTTCAATCCTTTCTTTCTTCTATGTAGTTATTATAATGTATTGTGCAAATGATTCTCGAATGACTTCTTTAATACAATATCAAGAGTCTGGAGAAGTGCAGACATTTCTGTGGGAAACATTATTTGATTTATTCTTTGCCCTGCAAGAAAATTCTCATGTTTTTAACGCAGTATTTTGTGGCTGTATGCTAGATTATCAGACATGTTTAGCCACTTCTGTAAAACGTTAGACTTATTTCTGTTATAACTCGAGATAAGTTTTGGATAGGATTTATATCTCGGCCGTTAGTGTTAATCACGTTAATGCAGACTATTATAAATACATATATAATTAATGACACCAATGATATTTATTTAAGTTGGACCAATCGATCTATTATTGAATGAAGTCTCAATTAAGGATGTAGAGAAAAATAGTGAAATGAAATTATTAGATCTCGGAGGTCATTTTTCTCCACAACATTGTAAACCAAATTGCAGAGTTGCAATTGTTATACCATACAGGTGATCATAATTATTATTTAAATATACAATAATTAAATTGTAAATATTAATCAATTGTTTTCTTCATTCAGAAATCGAGAATCTCATCTAGCCATATTCTTGAATAATATGCATAAATTTCTTATGAAGCAGGAAATTGAATATCAAATATATATTATTGAACAAATGGGTGAGTTTTTGAATTTTATTGTTTCGTATCGTGTTTGTATTATTTTTAATGGCCATCGATAAACCTTTAAAAGCAAACATTTATTAATTTATTTATCACTTTAATAGGTAAAATAATTGTTTTCTATGATAAATATAAAAAAAAACGTGTATATAAATGAACGATTAATGTAGAATTATATGATGATGATGATGATTGCGTATGGCTTTTACTTTGCCATTCTTCGCATGCTCGTCGTTGTTGGAGGTTCCTCCGCCATTTCGGAGCACGCCAAGAACAACATTAGTTGGCTACGTAATCCAGGTGCAGGTTGATCCACTAGCCCACCGGAGGGCAGGCCTCTTGAAATGCAGCCAACACACGCCTTAGTGATGGTCTAAAACAGCCACCTGAAAGCGGTATTGTTTCCCCATCCGAACGAGTTTCGCTGCCGCTACGGCCTGGGATTTTATACTGAACCGGGCAAGGAATGAGCGCAGTTTGTAGCCGGAAATGCGATGGGAAACGGCTCAAGGAACTATCCCGGCATTTGTGCCTTAAATGTTAGGAGCCGGTCAACCCAGTCTGGGATAGTCAGATCTCTGGCACCAATTACCAGTGACAGATATCTGATTGACTTTGATATCTTTGATCGATATCTATAACCTGACGAATCAACTTCATATAATTACTATCAATTTTAATGGTATGATAGATAGTTGTGATTTATTTCTGATAAATTCTTGGTGGCTACCCCCCCCCCCCCCGGTAGGGGTTAGGAGGTGATAAATATATATTCTGAATCCCTGTGTAATTCGTAGGAAAGTTATGGGGGGTGGCCCTAAGAGTGGCCGCCGGAGCTCCGATTCGAAATCGGAAGTGCAATGTGCAACTATTGCGTCCCTTCCACGAGGGGTGACAGTAAAAAAAAAAATATTTAATGTCTTGCATATGTTTCAATTTGTTCGTTTCGTCGTATTGTAAACCATTGGTCCGGTGGTTTTTGGCTAGATTGAGATTTTTGTATGAAATCTCACCGGCCGGTTGAAAGGTTTAAGACACCTCACTATTTGTTGGCGAAGGTCGCTTGTCTTCAATCAGTTTGAAGGCTACTCAAAATATCTAAAAGTAATTAACACACTTATTGCTGCTAAATAGAGATATAAATTGGGCGTGAACAAGTCCGATTATCGTGGTAAATCTTGTTTGATTGACTTATCTGGTCGCTGGTCTGTCTGGCTATGATGCTTATGCCGCCGAGCTTTGCTGAGGGTAAGGATGGAGGATAAAATTGATATCAACCTCGCTCATGCTTGCACAAACACTTTTTTATTCATGGGTCTCAGAGGATGTTGCAAAGAGAACAATGCTTTTTTCTGATGGAAAACCGAGGAGAGAATTTAATTTAATTTGAATATGCAAGATTATTTATTAGTGCGTCGATATTATACATTAGGATTAACAGTTTACTTATTTACAATATTGTTACATCCAAATATAATTAAAATTAAATACAATTTTTAAACAAATAGTAAGTATAGTGTTATAAGAAGCCATTTCATTCGAAAACAAATTATTTCTTTCTACTCAAGATTTTGAAAGGGAAACATTCTTTACCTTTCCGGGTCTGCTGAGGCATCACCAATAAAATAATTCATCAATTGACAAACACTATTTCAAAACAACCATTTTAAATACGAGGGAAGCATTTCTCGGCAGGTTTCAGCAATTAATGAAGCCGTCATTAATTACCAAAATAGCCCTGTAATGTAATTTATTTGTGTTCTATGAAAATAATTTACTTGAATAACAAAATCGATTTATTTTTCAAAATTAATTATGTATATATTTCCGATTTTTATACGTAGTTTATTATTTTTAATATGTTACATATTTTTATGATTTCAGGTAAAGCTAAATTCAATCGAGCATCATTATTAAATATTGGATACGTTGAAGCCTTACGTGACAAACCAAATTGGGACTGTTTCATTTTTCACGATGTAGATAAATTGCCAATGGATGATCGGAATCTCTACACCTGTTCCCCCATGCCGAGACATTTCTCTGCTGGAATCGACATTGATCATTTCAAGTGAATAATATTTTTTTATGTATTAAAATATTTATAATTAATAACACTTGTTTATGAACTGTTTTAGGTTACCGTATTCTACATTTTTTGGTGGAGTAACAGGTATTAGTACGAAACAATTTAAAACTGTAAACGGATTTTCAAATCAATTTTGGGGGTGGGGTGGTGAAGATGACGATTTTTATAATAGGTCAGAATCTCTTTTATTATGATTTTATAACCCTTTAATAAATATTACATATGTGCGTAAAACTTAATTTCAGAATGGTATATTTTAATTTAACGATTATGCGATATTCGAGAGATATAACAAAGTATAAATCGTTTGACCATGATAGACCACCACCAAATTCTAAGAGGTATATATAGCTTGGGTTTATTTATTTATGCCTAATATAATTTCATACATTTTTTAAAGATTTATACTAATGAAGGAAGGTAAAAAGATAATGAAAACCGAAGGCCTCAGTAATCTTCAGTACAACCTGAATAAAACAACAATGCATCGAATGTATACAAGCTTCTTAGTAAACATCCAGAATAAAGAATGAATTTATATTTTTAAATATCAAACTAATTACCTGCAAACAAGTTTACAGCATATAAGTGTTGTCTGACATCTTTGTTTTGCAGCCAGAAACTACTGCTGTTTTTTTATCAATCATTTCAGCAAATTCATACAGTGTAATATTTTTTATAATATTATTACAATCAATTGACAGATGAATTTAATAATAACATCTATAAATATTGTGATCTCTTTATAAAATATAAAAAAATGTGAATTTGCAATATCTTTTATATGATGTGGTGTTTATTTATTTAGAATAAATTATTATTAGGTAATAGGACAAAAAAATAAATTTAAGAATATTGTGATATAATTTAAATGTAATTAATTAATATAAAAAAAACACTTATTCATCCACGGATTTATTATAATATTTTCATACTTATGTTAAAATATTATGATTTTATCATACTTTGATTATAATATTGTCGAGTGAGTATATTTTTTTTATGCTAAAAAATATTTTTATTCGACACATTCTTGTTTGTTCATTTTTGTGTATTCAATCGTAAATGTTTTACCGTTTCGATAATGTGTATTATGGGCAGCATGGAAACAAAACGGAAATATTTTTTACCGATATGTAATATTAAAAAGAACACTTGTGTCCATATGTATTTAAGCATAATATTAATTTATTGGTCGTTCTTATTTTTCCGACAAAAATAAACTTGGATAGCTTGTATGTTCATCGGAAGTTGATTATTTATTTATTGTACGTATTTTTATAATTTATTGTCATTTTTTTTTTAAATAAATAAATAAAAATGTATTAATAATGTATTCTAAGTAATTGCGATTATTAGAGAGAAATGCATTTATTTAAATAAATTTAAATTAGTTGCTAATTCTGTAAATCACAATTATCAAACATCCAGTGTTCATGAATTATGTAAATTAAAAATTATGTATTATTATTAGGAATAAGTTGTGGATTTCAAAAATATTAAAGGGAAAATTTAATGTTAGTACACATACATTTCTCCTCTCATAGAATAACGTTAAAATTATAATAATGTATTATATATATATCTATATTTTTTGTAATTTTGGAACCTAATCTTGAGTATGAGATTACCATCTTTTGGTAAATTGGTATATTTATTCACACCCAAATCACTTTTTGTGTAGATAATAAGGTTCAAAGATGCTTTGTACATTCCTATTTATGTATTGTTTGTCTGATAGATCTTCAATAAAATGTATCTCTATGACGGGTTAATGTCACAGTTTTCTTTCTTGATAATTATTTTTGTTGTATGGATTTTTGACACAATTAAGAAAGAAAAATGTAAATCATTTTTATTGTTTAGTTCGTCGACATCATTGTTCGGCATCACTCTTTTGAGCGTTTGGGCCTTACCAGATTCTCGAATGGTAGTCGAGGCAAGGCAGTCTGGGTCTTACAATGGCATGCAGACTCCCTCTTTACGTCCAAACTGTGATGCCTGTCTCTTGTTATACGGTTTTTTATGGAGATATTTTCTTTTCTTTACTATTGCTGACATTGAACGAGTCTTCTGGCATTGCTGGAATCGGATTTTACTCTACTCACTATGTTCAGGCGAATAGGAGGTAGTTTGTCTCGGTATTCTCCCTTTTTACTTCTAAGCTTCTAAGTGTGACGAATCACAGCTAGCATTAACCATGTTGTGTAGTAGCAATCCTTTGATTGTGGGAAAGACCATTCCAAAAGGGAGGTGCCCAAATAAGGAGGAAGAAAGAACGAAGGTATCGTGACTAAACTACTTGTCGATCTTAAATTTTTAGGGTTTCCTTCCCAGTGCATACTAGTTATATTCGTTAGCGATCATTTGAAATCCAGATATTGTTATAACGATATATATAATAGTAATTATTGTTGGGTTCTTATATTAACTCATTGCCTAGGGGGGGACGTGGATTCCACGTCAAAAGCGTTTTTGCTTGGATACTTGATAGTTGTAGCAAAACAACAATTTTTTTTTCATACCTTGAGGAGATTTTGGACAAATGAGTTGAGTGTTGTCGCGTCGGAATCAGACATGGCGGCGATAGCGTTGGGCACAATCATAGTTTTGTGGATTCTACGGTGCTATGAGGAGCCAGGCCGCTATCCAGGCCAATTCAGTGACGTGTGTGCTGCTGGAGGTGCCCGTAGCACCCGATCAGACCGTAAATTAAATACGAGTTGGCCCTAGCCTCATCTGATTATTATTGTTCCAATCCACACGCGACAGCTCAGTTCCCGGGCTTTAGCTGGCGACTTGACCCGTATTCGAAGAGCCAAGATAACCTGAAGAACGTCCGTAGCAGTCATGACATCACGGTTGCGACGGAAGTGCCTCCAGGTGGCAAAGTCCCGCCTCAGGGTTAATATGCCACTTAAATAAAAATAAATAATGTGGCAAGTGCATTTATTCGAAATATTCCATGGCTCTTTTGCAAGAAAGAATGATTAATGTTTAATATTTCCTGCAAAATGAACACCATTTAAGAACTTATTTATTTATTAAACTGCTATAATCTTTTGTTTTTCTTCAGTCGATACTATGCGCTTGGATCTGCCGTAACTATTATAAAGTTTTTTTTGTTTTTATATTTTCTTATCGGTAGGATACTTGGTTTTATTTTTGAGGAATAAATTTTTACTGATGTCATATCGAAATTATCCTCTTTATTTATGACATTCCTCAACATTTAAAACTATAAAAACAGCTGTTGTGGATAATAAAAATTATGGCCAATCCAGTAACCCATCTTATGACCTTGAAATTTCAAACACACAAACATTCTATATAAATATTAAAACAACCATGTTTTATAAAAATTTTACCTCGGCCTCCAAAAGGTTGTATGATAGAAATATATATTTTTTGCATTTACTATCTAGTAAATGTTGAAAATTGAAGTTCATGTAGTTCAATTTTCAATAAAAGAATTATGATTTTTTGTAAAAAAACGACGTAGTTTAAACTAAACTAAAATTTAATGATTTCTTGGAGCAGATCAAGTTTAAAATTTTTCTAATAGTCGGATGAGTTGAACGTAACCATTTAATTGAACTTAATGATCGTAACCACATGCAGACTCATAACAATTTCGCTATATGTCGCATTTCACATTTTAGTTATTATTCATAGTTTATGGAGGTTTTATTTGATCGAATAAGTCCTCTCCCTCTCCAAATTATAATACCATAAATTCTTCTATAGCGAAAAGATAGAAACAACGCTATAGAAACCCACCATATAGAAAACTAGGGGCATACAAAATTTGGGGTTAGTATTTTTTACGAAATCAATACATCAAATATTTTTGCATTCGCATATTTTAAACGACCTTGTTTATTTTTACCAGTGGCAATGTATTACATATTAATGAAATATGTAATTTGATCTTGAAAATTTAATGTTTTGTAGAAAACTGCGCTCTGGAAAAAGCATTATAGCAAGTAGCGCTATAGGAGGGTTAAGTAAGTAAATGTACAAAATCATGCGTAATTATAGTTTTTTTTGCCTTTATTTAATTAACAATATAATTGTCCCTTTTAAATTTGTTCCTATCGGATACATCACACATGTCTTTATATCTTCTCAATGTTAGCAAAATATTGTCTTTTCAAGCCCCCGCATGCCATCATTCCTTCTTAAATGTGTTCAAAGTACTATAGAATTTTGTTGGAATAAGTCGTTGTGAATCTTATATAATACAATCAATGATTATAATCGCTAGAGTTAGCTAAACTTTGAAACACCGTGTATGTTCGTATATATGTATTAATATATATTATAGTATACATATAATTGCATCCGTGTAAAGTTGCCAGTGGAGTCGTGTACGTTTATGCGAAGTTTTTCCTCGTACTTTATATTTGATATAATTATATGAAATATATTAATTAAAAAAAAATTGATATTAATGCTAAAAAATATAATTAAGTGTTTGTGGATTCATTAATTTTGGCCATCAACAACAAATGTTATTTGACAATATTTAAATGGCGCCTACTCCCATGTGCGATTAATTTATTCGCCTCACATATATGATAATATTTTTTATTACACTTGTATAAATATCCCTTATTATCATATAACTATTTACATTTATATTTTTCATATATGAAACAATAACAGTCACAATTTAGAGAGCACTGGCTATAGAATGTTTCGAAGCTATTTCACTCCGCACGGCTTCCGACGGCAGCTTATCGACGTATGTAAATTTATATGCATATCAATATATAAATTTATTTATTTAAATAATTTAAAAAATTATAGAGTCCAGAAAAAGAAATGATACGCTTGTCGTCTAATAAATTATTAAAAATATTAATAGGATTCTTCTGTATAATTTTTTGCATAAGCTGCCTATTGGACTTGCGAACTACTAATTTAATTTATAATAACAATAAAAAAAATGAGTGAGTACTTTTGATTAAATTTTAAATAAAAATGTATATCGAAATGAAATATTTTTTTCAGAAATAACTTACCGATACAAGAAATAACACAACCTAAATATCCTGTTTACTCTATTGAAGATCAATATGCATTATTAAATGATAGTGTAAATGATGTGGATTCAACAACCGTCGACGTTCACAATAACATTGAAATAAACATCAAAGATTTAAATACATATTATACAGATAACAATTATACACGTAGCAATAAATTAGTTTCGGTTGCGGTCAATATTGAACCATGTCCGGCTATTCCATTGGGTTTAGGTAACAATTTTTAATGATATAAATGTTCATGAAACAATTCTAACCTAAATCGTTTGCTTCTATTTTTTTAGTTGGAGATTTTAATATTGATTTAACTAAATTATCATTAAGTCAGGTGGACAACCTGGATTTCGGTGTAGGCTTAGGAGGACACTTTACACCCTATAATTGTAAACCGAATCATAGAGTCGCCATTATAATCCCGTACAGGTAAATCAAATGTCAATCAATTACTCAACTACAATCAAATTAATGCAATAATTATATTACTTATATATGGGCTGTTTTTAAAGTAAAGCTCTCAAACTTCATCTTTTATCATCTAAAAAAAAAAAAAAATATTATTACTTTTATTTATTTTTTATGCGTGTGTGGCATAGAAAAAGTTGTGTATGTACACAGATAAGCGGGTCTTTTCTAATGTAACGTAGTGAAACGTTAAGCAGGTCTTTTCTAATGAACGTTCCGGCACTTTTTTTTTACGGTAAGAGTACCTTATTTTCATACAAATATGAAAAGCATTTTTGTAATGTAACGCAGGGGAATGACATTCCGGCATCTTTTTCTCAGTAAGAGTACCAAAAGCTTATTCATTAAAAGAAAGCTCTATAAACACATACATAGATTCATATATGAAGGCCTTTTTTAATGAAACACTCTGGCAAGGCTTTTTTCTCGGTAAGAGTTTTGGCACCATGATTATATATTTCAGGGATCGAGCCGAACATTTAGGAATATTTCTCAACAACATGCACAAGTTTTTGAAAAGGCAACAAATCGAATATCAAATTTTTGTCATCGAACAAAAGGGTATCTTATAAATAAATATATTCGACATATGTTTATGATAATTTCGATAATCCGACAATATTTTATTTTTAATTCAGGCGATGGTATATTTAATCGTGCAATTTTGAAGAATATCGGCTATACCGAAGTGAACAAGCTGCAAGAATGGGACTGTTACGTATTTCACGACGTTGATTTGTTACCGCTCGACGATCGGATTCTATACACGTGCCCCGAACAACCGCGGCATCTATCGGTCGCCATCGATAAATTTAATTTCAAGTAAATCGTAAAGTATTTTATACTAACTAACTAAACTAAACTAAAGAGTGGCCTTTTAACCCTGGGGCGGGTCTTTGCTACCTGGAGGACACCTCCGTCTCAGTCATGATGTCATGACCAGTAGACAGACGTTCTCCAGGTTATCTAGGCTCTTCGAATACGGGGTCGAATTAAGCCAGCCAAAGCCGAGAGTCGAGGGCTGTCGCGCGGTTATGGCTAATAATTAGAAGCGGGGTTATGGCCAATTCATTATTTAATTCCACCGGTCTGATGGGTGCTCGCGAGCCTCCTGCTTACCTACGTCCGCCGAATTGGCCTGGATAGCGGCCTGGCTCCTCATAGCTCCGAGAATCTACGAAACTACGATTGTGCCCAACCGCCATCGCCACCACGTCTAATACCAGCACGCGACAACACTCGACTATACACGTTTAGGTATTATATTATAAACTATTGTCGATTTATAGGTTACCGTATGAAAGACTGTGCGGAGGAGTATTAATAATGACCACTGAACATTTCAAAACAGTAAACGGATTTTCAAATAGATATTGGGGTTGGGGCGCCGAAGATGATGATATGGCGAACAGGTACGTCATGTAAGGATATTTTAGGCGTAAACATTCGACTGACGCTTTTAATAAATATGTATTCGTTCCGCAGAATGAAATATCACAATTATACTTTGTCGAGGTATCCGGCTAGTATTTCTAGATATACGATGCTGCATCACGATAGTGATAAACCTAATCCTAAACGGTATATTTAATCATTATTCTTTATAAATTATAATAATACGTTCATTAAATATAAATTAAATTGCTTATATTTTCAGCTTTGAAGTGTTGAAGCAAGGAAAGCGGGAATATCACATGGACGGCTTATTAGATTTGAATTACAATCTCGCCGAGATACAAATTTACAATTCATATACACTGTTTTTAGTAGAACTAATAATGCCGGAATAGATTCTTCCAATTATACGGTTTATTTATATATGAATAATGTGATCGAGCATAGGATTGCATTTAAATCCATACTACGAGTTGAATAACAATGAGAAATGCAATGAAAATGATCCAGAATTATTGGTAGAAAGAATCGTATATATATAAAATAAAAAGTGTGAATATTATATTATATTATATACCTTATTTTGAAAAATCACTTGTATCGAGTATTATAATCGAAAAATATAATAATTTTTCATGTTCTGTGATAATTTAATTTAGAAATAAATGATATATTCATTTTGGTTATTAAGATTTTAATCTACGCACATACATACGTAACAAAGAAATAAATATTTATATTGTTGATTTTTATTATTATTGTTTTATTACGAATATAAGAAGTTTTAATTGTAATGATGAAATTAAAGCGGAATAATTTATTAAGAGTTATATATTATCCGACAGTAGATATAATAATTAAATTAAAATTGTAATCTAATATGTTTATTACATAATGATTCGCTTTCCCATTCCTCGATTGACTAATATATTATTCAATCGATGGTGTATGGGAATGGACTATTGAAAAAAAGTATAATTATGGTTCAATCGCGTTTGTAGTATGTACTGCCTTAACGCCTTCTTATTATCAGGTGGCAATTGTGCAAACATTTGTCATATGTCCATTGCATTTAATTTTTAATGTCCAACAGTACCGTTGTCTAATTCCATCTGAACGGACCATAAAAAACTGCTACAGGGCTGTTTATTATTTCATTTTATTTATGATAACGGTGTGTGCGGACAATATATTAATTTAATTAATCAAAAAGAATAGTTAAAATATTGTTATTCAATAAATTGCAGAAAGTTATACACCGGTTACTAATTACATAGGTAAAACTGTCATTTTTTTCTGTAACAAATGAATATCAAATTTTAAATGCTTTGTTTGTTTTCAGAAATTTAAATGAATTCTTATATGAATCGATGTTTATTGAGAGGCTGATCTATTATTTATCGTAATGGCATTTATTTGTTCAAACTGCTCGTTAGGAACGGTTTTTAAAATTTTTCTTGTTGGTTTTTGTGGACTATTTTTCCTAGAATACATATTAAATGTACGAATGATTGATACTGTGTATAAAACCAGCAAAGTTATCAAGTATAATTCTGCAATGAATATCATATAATTTTTTACTTATAGATTCATAAATAAAAGTACAACTTTAAACTGTTTCATTTACAGAAACACTTTACCCATAGAATGGTCAAAACCGATCAAAAATACTTCCTATATTTTTGACGAACATCGTGAAGATAATTTTTCAAATATGATACAAAATTTATTCAGATATGAAAATATAGACGTAAATTTAACAGAGGTGATAACCGCTACTAATGCAAGTTTTGATCCTTGTCCAGCAGAACCACCGGGATTAGGTAGATTATATTTCTGCGTTATTTCATATAAAACAATTATTATATATTAAATTACTTACAGTTGGACCAATCTATGTTAATTTTACGAGTCTCTCATTGAGTGACGTTGATAAATTGAAGCTTGATTTAGATTATGGAGGTCACTATTCTCCGCCCAATTGTAAACCTAAGGACAAAGTTGCGATAATTATACCGTTCAGGTATATTCATAAATCTAAATTTTACACAGTAGATATATTTCAATGCTAATGTGGAATAATTATTAATTAACAAATTAAGTAAAAAAATAAATATTTTTTTAGAAATCGGGAGGCACATTTGTCAAAATTTCTCAATAACATTCATCCATTTTTAAAGAAACAGCTTATAGAATATAAAATATATGTCGTCGAACAAATGGGTGAGATTTCAACTATATTTTTTTTGTCATCTAGTATATTATTGTCTAACAAAAATATATTTTAGGCACTGGCCAATTTAATCGGGCGAAATTATTCAATATCGGATTCGTTGAAGCTAACAAACAACAGAATTGGGATTGTTTTATATTTCACGATGTCGATTTACTGCCGATGGACGATCGCAATCTTTACACATGTCCAGCGCAGCCGAGACATCTTACCGCAGCCGTCGATAAATTTGATTTCAAGTGAGCGTCTACAGTACATTTATAAGATTATCAAGATATTTGTAAATAAATAATATATGCAGGAAATTATTCACCATTGCAGATTACCATATTTGGAAATATTTGGCGGAGCCACTGCGTTGACCACTGAACAATTCAAAACGGTGAATGGATTCTCAAATAGTTTTTGGGGTTGGGGTGGAGAAGACGACGATATGTACAATAGGTTAATAAATTTATTATTATAACTAATTAAGTCAGATCATACATAATTTCCGATTTACTTAATATGATAATTTTTTTATTTAACAAATAATATAATATGTAAGTAGACGATGTATAATCTGACGAAAATTATGTTTTTCGACACTCTTTATATGTATTTCTCATGGAAGGGTATCTCTATTTCAAATGGAAGGGTTTATGCCAAATAAGCAATTTTTATGAAACTTCACGTTATATGAATTTCATCAAAAAACTAATGCGATAAAAAAAGGATGATATTTACGGGGCCATATTACATATATACGGGGCCGTCACAGTCATCATAGTTGAGATGGAAGTGTCCTCCAGGTCGCATAGAGCCGCCTCAAGGTTAATAAGCCACTTAAATGAATAAAATAAATATTGATTACTCGGCATTGTCAGAAATGAAAGTGAAAATTTTGACTTGAAATATAAACCTCGATGTGAGAGGATAGTAAAATACATTCGTATACAGTTAACCCCCCCCCCTCCACTAACACTAAAATCGGGACCGTGTAAGTTGGGGTAGTGTTATTGGGGGTAAAGCCTGGCCGCGTGTTGAATACACAGACGCTAGCCAACATTTGACTGTATGCACCGCACAAACAGCCGCCGAGATTGTGTGTATTACATGCTCCGTGTCAAATGAATAAGTCGGCACTAATAATATTAGTCATAATACAGCTGACATTAGCAGATACGACCGTTCAAGTTAGGGGTTGGTGAATTATTTCAACTCAGCGTGTAATTCGGGATAGTGTAATTGGGGGGTCCACTGTATATCCGGTATATATATGCCGGTCACATATCAAGAATGCGGGAAAGTCAGTCGCCGAAAAGGCTTATATGATTGACAACCCTTCCTGTCCCCGAAGGAAAGGAAGACCAAGGCTGAGGTGATTGGACTATGTACAAAAGGACAATGCATCATTGAAACTTACAAGACGATGGAATGACGTAGCCGCAGACCGAATAAAATGGAGAATGATGTTGGATGAGACCAGGGCTGTTGCGTTTATGATGAAAAGGTAGTGAAAGTGGAAAATGAGGTTTTACAGAATGAAGTTTAACCAAATTCGACCAAATCAATTCTACAAATAGCCGACACTCTTGTGGAATAGAGTATAAAACATTTAAAAATGATTGGCAACAATTCAAACATTCAACCGTATTTTTTTTTCTTGAAAAATATTTAAATATTGTTCTGCATTTAAGATTGGAGTTTCATAATTATGGAATTATACGATATCCGTTGGAAATAGCCCGTTACACTATGCTCGATCATGAAAAGGAAATACCGAATCCAAAAAGGTATACAATGTATTAAAAGTTTTAAAACTTCATATTGTTTTGTATGAATATATATTTATGATTTTTAGATGGAGAATATTAAAGAAAGGCAAATTAAATTTCAATAAAGACGGATTGAACAGTCTTCAATATATACTCGTCGAAACAAAATTATATAAAACATGCACATTATTTTTGGTTGACATATTAAAAGAATAATAATACAGATTTAAATTTAGAAGCGGTAAGTAACTGCACGTACAGTAAACTACCGATTATCCAAGGTAATGCTGAAAAGGGTGGTACGGATAATCCAACTATTAACTTTTATGTGGTTTTAAAATACAATTATGTATACAATTCTAAAGCAGACTTTTATTCTAACATGGTTAATATTCATTAAAAAAATATGTGATTTTGGTTTGCTTACAAGAATCTTTTAACAATTTTCTAATATCAGTTGGTCGTTGGTCGATATACTCCAATAAAGTCTCAATATTAGTCAATGTATTATTCGTGCATCCTAAAAGTGCGTTTCCGAACTACGTGCAACTGCAGTAATGCTGTGAATGTAAACAACAATACTTAGCAGAACGAAATTGCTTCCATCACGTGACTACGCAGGTCTAGATTTTAGTTAACTACTAGTTTAAATTTATAGCAGAGAGCGAGGTAGAATCGTAATGTTGGAGCATATCTTGATGAGAATCAGATGGCTTGGACCCAGACCCGACCCCACTGGACTTTTTCTGGGTGGAATATCTTAAAAATAAAGTCAACCGAAAAAAACCAATGACACTGGAAGAATTAAAAGACGCAATTGAGCAAAAATCTGCCACAACACCAAATGAAATGTTTGGTGAAGTTTGTGAATCAGCAGCACAACATTATCAGCAGTGTCATAAAAAATGATAAATTATTTCCAGAACGGTAATAATTTTGAACATCTGTAGTAGAAGAAAATTTATATATTTTATGTAGATTCTTTTATAATTTATATATTAACTATATGTCATTAAAAACTTGTTGTTCGTATTCCTTGTCTAAGTCCTCTTCAAACTCACTCCCCTCTATGTATAAGAATCTCTCATTTAATGAACTCATATCATTATGTGGGGGAGAGAAACTGAATTACTCAAATATAAAAAGTAAACAGTAAAAAAATAATCGCAATTCGCAATTGTATTAAGAGATTTTACTAAAATGTTATTTTCTTTATGGAATGACTTAAAAATAAAGACGAAAAAATATGTTTGTTTAGAAATGCACCGATGGCTGGATATTTTCCAAACAAACTATAATTCATTTTTTACCATAGATTGCATTTTTACATTCTTTAAAAAAATGTATTATATTATATAATCCGTCGCGGTACTCGAAAACAACTGCGTCGTCCGAAGGGGGTCTATTTATAACAGAAAATAGACCCCAAGCATTTCAAGTCAAGATAATGATAATTTTTCATCAATATCTTGACTTTAAAAATGGATCATTCTGAGAATAAAAATAGTTATTCATGATATGCTTCATAATTTGGTTGATATTTCGGATTTTTCTACTAATCAATATGACATGTAAATGACAACACTCACGGTGATGTCTCACCGCAGACTGGGGACACGCCGCCAACTACCGATGACCACCAAAATCTCATGGCACGTGTCACTAATACGTTTCACTTCCACTCGCACATCGTATCGTATGCGTGCGAGAAAAAACATTGCGCCCATGGCAACAGAAGCGAATATTGTTGTATGTATGTAGTATTTTTATTTTGGGTCCCAAATAGACCCCATCTGCACGGCTAGGTTAATGAAGATCCTTCTCGCATTCTGACAGAGACAAAAAAGACAGCTATAATAATCAACAGGAAGATTTCTTATTTCAGTTCCTTTAAATGATTTTGGTTTTTAAGCTTTTCTAATTACCAAAAGTTTAATTTTGTGATTTCCAGATGCATTTTCATAACGAATCAGGAGTTTACTGTATTTACAACGTGCTATCGTGAATAAATATAATTCGGTCATCATCAGAAGTTGACCGAAACAAAAACAATCGTTCATATTTAATAATTTTATTTGATATTGTATTAAAAAACAGCTCATTACATTGTTTACTTATTAATACAATATAAATTGCACCATTATACATTAACCATATGAAACTCTCTACATACTAATATTTCACATGCGTAACTTGTCGGTTCATAATTACAATTCATAATT
This sequence comes from Philopotamus ludificatus, assembly GCA_022495035.1. Taxonomy (NCBI): domain Eukaryota; kingdom Metazoa; phylum Arthropoda; class Insecta; order Trichoptera; family Philopotamidae; genus Philopotamus; species Philopotamus ludificatus. Next base: position 17,985 of record JAGXCT010036434.1, on the reverse strand, counting down.
AAACATGCGTATTTATAATCGAATTGTATATTTTTATTGAACCAATTTACTTTAACAATTAATTAAATTTCGGCGTTTATATAAACGTATATGATGTGATTCCTGTTAATTGTATCATTAATAATAATCTTGGATTGAGAACATGATATTGGCAGTGTATCGCATATGTTGCAAATATTAAAATCATTGGGTGTTTAACATTAATAATGATTTAGTTACATACTAATTAGTTATTTTATATTTATACATAAATCCATAATTAGATCCATAAAAAATTATATAAAAACCGTAGATAATACACTTGTGGTACGTTCTGCTAAAAATGAATCAATATAAAACTCTCTACGTCTCTACAAAACTCCTATAATAAGACTAAACGGTGATTATAATCGATACATTTACAGGGATTCGATTGCAATGTATAATAATACGATGCTGTCTCTCTAATAGATATTCGCAATTAAATTATTATCGTTGGATAGATAACCTTTGCATCATTGAAAGTTGTTTGTGTGATATTTTACGTAATATATATTACATAAGTGTAAATAATAATTATGAATCCCTTTAAATAGTGTAAAATATTCGATATTTTTCATGAACGGATGAGAATATAAATATATATAAATATTGCCGATTACTGATTTAGATTAAAAGGCACACCTTGAAACACATAGAGGGCACCGAATTATCCAAAAAAATGTATCAAAAATTCATAAAATTGCAAATACACAAATACGATCTCTAAATTTAATACAAATTGCACATTTTTTATATGAAAATCATACTTTCAGTTATATTTCAATAAAATCACATTTTGAAACGTATTTAAAGCAGTGGATAATGCTTTACGAGATGTCTTACATCTACCTGCCTTATCTCGATTCTATTAAATTTGATTCTGATCGAGACAGTGTGATTGAAGATCGGTTCACTGCAGTCTTATGGGAATTCAGACACTTCGTAAATGGTATTATCGGTTTATATTACTGAATTTTATTCATAAATTGAATAAATATATATTGGGAACATTTAAAGCGCATTAATCTCATAGATTATATATCTTGAACATTAATAAATTAGTATCGCTGGCCAGTTGTATTATTTATATGTACCTATATATTACGAGTACCCAAAATTAATGTCGCATTTTATAAACAGTCATCATCGGTTCATCACACTGGAAAGACATATAATATAATTTTTTTGAAATAAAAATATCCCCTTTCTTAATTCTAGCGATAATGAAGAAGTGTGTCCGTTTGAATAACATCTGAGGAGCTGCATGCTGATGTAGTTTCTCACGAAAAAAAATGGCAGTGAAGCTACAAAAAATATCTGTGCTGTTTATTGTGACATCCTGTATCCTGATCTTTATTAGTATTAATATTTAATTTTAATGACGGCATTTCTGCCGAATTATTAAAGGAACTGGGAGAAGACGGGCAAAAGCTGCGGTGCCAAATATGTAATAAAATCTGGATCTCAAGAAAATGGCCACAGGACTGGTAAGATATTTAATTTTATTCCAACACACAAAAAGGAAAGTGTGAAAAATGTGAAAATCAAGAGCAGGCAGGCTTCTAAGAGAAAAAGGAACCTGAGAGCAAATTCTCAATATTTGCCAAATCATAAGGAGCAGAGAGTTCATTACAAAAAGGCGTTTGATTGCGTAGATTGGAATTGTTTGTGGAAGGTGCTAGAAGGAACGGGTGCACCGTTACACATTATACACCTTATTAGAAGCCTATATAACAGTGGTTGTTGGAGGTACTGAACCCCACCAGTTTTATATGCGCGTTCACCAAACCATTATATCATACGTCGTATCATTTTTCATAATATCGTACAATAAGTCAGGTGTGTGTTTTGACCTCCGACTCACCGAACCCCTGGGGTTCGATCGAACCCAGGTTAAGAACCACTGCTGTATAAGAACACTGCAACAAAATAGAGTCGAGTCCCTTAGAAAAGTTTTCAGTGCTCAAAGGGTTGAAACAGGCTGTATACTCTCCCCAGACCTATTCAACTTATATGAGGAGCACATCATGAGAAATGCCCTTGAAAACTGGGAGGGCGGATTTAAAATAGCGAGTAAAAAAAATTAAAATCCAAGATATGTGGACAATACGACATAAATAGCCACCAACGAAGAAGAAATAGCAGACCTCCTCAAAAGAATTGTCAGTAAAAGTAAAAAACTAGTACTCGAGATCAATATTACCAATACTAAGCTGATGATAATCAACAGAAGTAATTAGCAATCCAGATCAGGAGAAAGTTGAAGAATTTCTATACCTCGGATCACTACTTACGAGTAAAGGAAATAACGGCATGGCTAAAAATGCGATGTCAAAGCTATCGACGATTTGGAAAAACATTGGGATATCCAAAAAGACAAAAAACGTTTAGTGCAGTCTGGTATTCCCAATTTTTAATTATGGCGTATAAACCTGGACTATAAAAGAGAACATGAAAAATAAAATTTGCAATGTGGTACTGGTGACGTCTGCTGAGAATACCATGGACCGCTAAATGCACAAACGTGCCTGCCTTAAAAAAAATGGGGACGACAAAGATGACAGATTTTCTACCATATATCTTAAAAGGATTCTTTGATACTTTGGGCAACTCGCAAGAAGAATCGATAGCCTGGAGAAGCTCGTCGCGCTTGGAAACGTACAAGGATGCATGGGAAGGAGCAGGGCATCTACCCGAAAATTTTATAAAAAAAGAGATTTATGATGTAATAAATAGATGGAAATTACTTTGCACGAATACAACACTAATTCTGGGTCCTCCTTAATATTACCTTTAATATTCAAAAATATAAAAAATAAATAAATAATTTAATAATAAGGAGTGATGAGCACGTTTCGTGTTCCTGTAAATTTATTATAATAGCATTAATGCCGTTAATAATTTAGATTCAAACACAAAACGAAATTCTGCGAATGAATCGATTATTCCATGACTTTCAGCTTTTGAATGCGGCTGGAGACAAACTCCATTTCGTGTGAAGGCTGAGACGCGTCAATGTTCTCAACTCTAATGTTTTCCAAAGAGTGCGCCTTTTTCAAGGCCGGTTTTTTCTCTCGCGTAAAAATGTGGCCCACTTTTGGATCGAGCACGGACACGTAACTCGACGAGTGTTCCATCCACGTGTCTTGAAAATCAATGTTTTCTCTGGCGTCGGTGCCAAAGCTGTCCGAGTTTTCGCTCTTGGTTCGGTTCCTTTCGGGGACGATATAAGGCATCATTCGATTATTGGTTGCCTTTTTCATGCGTAGGCCGATGGTCACGTTCGATACGTAGCGTGTGTTCATCTGGATGACGCCCAAATCCGGAGCGTTGGCATCCTTTTGACTGTAGTAGTTCGGTTTACTACCGAAACTTTTCCTCCTCATCTCTTGCACGTATTGATTTCTGGAGTTAGACAGCGTGCCGATCATTTCCAATATACGAATGTGAAAAAATAATTTCGCCAATTGCGAAATAATACGGTCCGGCGAGTATTCTGCGAACGATTACAATAATATTTCATTTATAATAATAATTAAAATGATAAAAAACATTACCGAGATATAATAAATGAAATGTTTTTTCGATTGAGTAACATAACCTGAACCCAAATCACCGTATGCATGAGATATATAATCGAGAAGTTAAACGGACTATTTAATCAATTATTTTTGTATTCAAAATAATATTATTTTTTATAAAAGCAAGCATTGTAAGGTGTAATTAAATAAAAAAAACATGTTTTACTATGATTTTAATGCAATAATAAATAATAAAGCATTATTGAACAGTGTTGACCTACATTACATACTAGAAATAATCATATCAATATTATAGAAACCCAAATCAATGAATGAAATTTATTTCGAATATATACAAATACATAGCTTACGAAAATGAGTAGCGAAAGTAAATTGCATAATATTGCATGAACTATCTAATTACCCACAAAAGCACATTTTCTTACATCGCAAACAAAACACGGGGCTCAAAAGGTTTGATGGTATATGCACTCGTGGATATAGAATAATACGTAGCGTAATTTAATAACGAATCGATTATTAGTTATAATAGCTGACGAGCTGATATTTACATATGTAGTCAACAGCGCAGTATTTGGTTGTTGACAATGCAAACGTCAAAACACAGAGCAGCCGGCGGCGGGTGGGAGTGGGTTCGCGCATGCGCACTGCGATCAATTTGGTGCGAGTTTTTAAATACGATCAAAATCCATAGACAATCCGATTAAACACTAATCAGAGATAGAGTAATATTAAATATTGAAATATTATTACGGCAATCAACAAATAATTGCCACGAAAAATTGAAAATTATATAAAACGAAGTCTTAAAAATAGATTTGTTTAGAAAAACTTCACAAGAGCTGAAGAATAAATGTTTTAACATCTATTATAAATATGTAAATATTTAGCTTTTTTGATCGAGTTATATTGACAAAAAAATAATATAATATTTCTCAAGTATTAATATTATTTATTAATGGTGAATCTGTTATGTAAACATTATCGTTGAATGTTATATTTGGCCCTATCTGGATATCCCTGATATAGTGTATTCCATTGCGATAGTTGATTGGTTATATAATCAAAATTTCAAGAGAATGGAGCTCAAAATATATACCGTCAATTAATATATGAAAATTACCGGTTTCCATAGCAGAGTTAATCGAAGCAGAGATTGAATACATTGTGAACGATTTTTTTTCCCAATATATTTTTTTAAATAATCATAGCAATGTCGAGAAAAATCAATTCGATTTATTCCAATATTAACAGTATCATATTTTTAACAATAAAATGATTCGTTTTATTATGAAGCTTGTTATATACGAATCAAATTTTGCACTTGGATTTCTACTTGCAAGCTTGCAAATGTATTCACTGCTCAGTGTTCTATTCTTGGGCAGATTATATCCGTTGGTCTATCGAGTCTACTGCATTTCTGCGATGAAAAAAAATACATAATTTCTGCGATTGTGAGCACGCTTTCGCCGTCCTTTCATTTGACATTGAACATATTGTATAATTTGAGATTAGACTATTTATATCATGAATAAGATATTTTTTACATATATAAAAAAATCGAATATTTAACACGTGCTTATATATGTACACATACACAAAGAACGGTTCAATGTTTAAGTCACATTTATTATATAATGTATAGACATAGATAATGAATAAATATATTATGAGTTATAACTATTTCATAATAAATGATAATATATATATTATTTGCTACAACATGATCGATAACGCTTGATCGAACAGTTTGATTATAGCTTATAGTTGAAAATGTACTGAATAAAATTTTCATGTATGTATGTAATATTAATAATCTCTATCACTTTGTTCAATGGAAATTTTTAGAAGCTGTGGTACTGACAAGAGGTGACAAATTATCACCGCGTTAAAGAGATTATGATATGTTATCACATGGATGGAAAATATAAATAATTGCACATAATTGCATATAAAATACACAATGTTAAAATGACGTCCAGGAAACGTTCTGCAGGGCGTGATGTGCGCGCCGAGCATATATCGCAAACCTTTTTTTAACCAGGCGGAAAGTTTAAAAATATTTTTAAAAAACTGTGGATTAAAAATAAAACATTATTATAGATTGAATTGAATACAATTGATGAGTGTTGATACCAAGTGAAATAGTAAAATGATAATAATTGTACACTCATTCCGAATAAGATAAGATAATTCACAATGTATTCAAATCTGTTTCATTCATGTTTAATTAATCACTATCAGTTCTGGTTAGTTTTCATTATTTTTTTATTGTGTTTAATTTTAGGCTTTACTTCTTTCACATTTGTCGCCATTTAATCACTATTTTACTACGGATTCATTAAAAATCTTTAAAGTGCCATTGAAGATTATTGAATATAAAATGGAACATTAGAACTAAAAGAAAACCTTTAGAAAAGTTTCAGGAGATAAAACCTATTAACCGATCCGTCACGGCGGCTTGAAACCAAAGGGTCTAATTTGTATGAAATGAATATATGAAAATAGACCCCAAGCATTTCAAATCAATATATTAATGAATGCTTCATCAATATCTTGCCATTAAAAATATGAATTATTTTAAGAATAAAAATAATTATAATAATATATATATTAGTAAAAAAATCCTAAAACTCTGACACGTGTGTTGGTTCACTCGCACTAGCTCATGCGCCTTGTTTTTTCTCGCTCGCATCCGGTACGGAGCGAATAGATATCATATTGTTTTTTTTTCGCAATTGTGAATAATAAAGGTCATTGATTATTTATAATATTTATTCTTTAGACTTTTTAGACAAATACAAAAAAAAATTGTGACATGTAGGATTATTAAACGAGTTATTCGTGAAAATACAAAAACTTGGGGTCCCAAATAGTTATTGGCATAGCTAGGTTAAAGTTAAAACTCTCACCAATAACAGTGTAACAATACAATTATGACTAGGTTGCCAAGGCTTCGTATACATTTTAAGGTGAATATTAAGATAGTTTCATTAACTGTCTCGACTATTGCACATTTCAAACAATTTTAGAAATTAAAAATGTCAATAATGCTGAATTTATAACAGTAATAACTACGTTTAAACGATATTATTTGGCTGGGAAGGTGGACCTACATAAAGATTTTATGAAAATACTATAATATATGAAACGCAATATTGAAGCCTCGTGGACTGAGATAAAAGAGTCAACTATGAAAGGTTTTACATCCTATATCCATAAGTTTTTTACATCCGTCTACTTTCGAGCATTTTACATTCGCACACATTTTCACGAACCAATTATATGCGAAAGTCGCGGATAGCCTTTGCTGTTATGCTTCATATTTTCAGAAACAACTACAAGAAGACGGCCATGTTAAAAACGTCAAAAGGTCATACGAATTCATCGATATAGAAAATTAAGTTCAATTCATTTTTACACGGTAGATATGTTCCACCAAAAACCTTGTAAAAAAGTGATCCTTTAAAAATTAAAGATTGGTTAATTTTAAAACCGTGTTATTTAAAATAATAACAATAATAAAATATTCATACTTATGTATTTTAACCCTTAAGAAAAAAATATTAGCGACACGTCTATTGTGTTGGAATCCAATGAAGCTTTTTGTTTATTATTACTCTTAATGTACATTGTGTGTATTTTTTTAAAATAATAATAGAATATAAAAAAACATATTTAATAATACCAATAATTGCCATGTTTTTTTATATTTTTTATTAGGCTTTTTAATCATTTTAAAAAAGACGTAATGTTATTTTATTTTTCATTTATATAGTTTGTGTTTTATATATTCAGATAATGAGGAAATTTGATTTGAAACCCCCCCATGGATACATATTTATTTTTTCCATTTAATTAAATATTATTTTCGTCCTCTCTCACACAACTATATAAAATTATAGCCATAGAGTTTAAAACTATTATTGTTACCGCTTTATGTTCTATTGTATGTGGTTATTAATAAAGTGAAATAAAAAGTTGAATGATTGTGCATCGAGTCTCACTGGTTGGCGACGGCTGGCGGTTAGCCAACTCGGCGGCGGCGACACTCTCCGGCCGGCAGCTTCAGGGGACGGTGCTCGCTTGCGATCTACAGGTTCGTTGCATTTTTATTGCAATTATTTTTTAACATTCATCCATCTGATTTTTCTGGTACACCATCAGCATAAGTACTCACTGACGAGTAACATCTTAGCGGTTTTAAAAAATTGACAGCGGCTTTAGCCGGCTGAAGTTATTTACCACAGCAACAATATTAAAGTTTTCAATTTAGATTCCAACTGGAATGGAATGCATGTGCATATGCTCAAATTTGTTCGAGTATTGTATTTTAAAAGAGACGTCACTTTTGCCGGCGTTGTGCACGTCCTTCCGACATGATGACCTTCAGGTGACCTCTACACGTAACTCCGGGGCGTCACCGGCTTTTCACCTCTTCGTCGTCCAAATATAAATAAATATGGATAGTGAAGCTACAATGTTTAAAATATAGAAAAATCCCTATCAACGAAAATAAAATATTGTCATAGTTCGAAGTTTATGGCCGTAGTTTGAATGACGTTTATGTAAAAAAAATTAGAAACAATTGAATAATCATTTATTTAAATCTCTTTTTGTTTAATTTCAAAATTTATATCCAACCGATATAGCCAAACATTTTATGTATGTAAATTTATTTCATATTACATTATAATTTATACTATGACTTATTTATAATTGCAGAAAATCCAGCCATGTCTAAAATTGGAATCAATGGTTTTGGACGTATCGGTCGTCTGGTGTTGCGGGCGTCCCTGGAACGGGGAGCCTCCGTTGTTGCTGTAAATGATCCGTTCATCGGCGTCGATTACATGGTTTACATGTTCAAATATGATTCCACACACGGCAGATTCAAGGGAACCGTCACTGCCGAGGGCGGATGCTTAGTCGTAAACGGAAACAAAATTCAAGTGTTCCAAGAACGCGATCCCAAAGCCATTCCATGGGGCAAAGCCGGCGCTGAATATGTCGTTGAATCGACTGGCGTATTCACCACCATCGAGAAGGCATCGGCTCATTTGGAAGGCGGCGCCAAGAAGGTAATCATATCCGCACCCAGCGCCGACGCACCCATGTTCGTATGCGGTGTCAACCTCGAAGCCTACGATCCGTCCATGAAGATTGTATCCAACTCTTCCTGCACCACCAACTGCTTAGCTCCACTCGCCAAAGTAATCCATGACAACTTTGAAATCATTGAAGGTTTGATGACGACCGTTCACGCTACAACGGCCACACAGAAGACCGTCGACGGCCCGTCTGGAAAATTATGGAGAGACGGTCGTGGAGCCGCTCAAAACATTATTCCAGCTGCCACCGGTGCAGCCAAAGCCGTCGGCAAAGTTATTCCCGCTCTCAACGGAAAGTTGACCGGCATGGCGTTCCGAGTACCCACAGCCAATGTATCAGTTGTCGACTTGACCGTTCGATTGGCCAAACCGGCACCTTACGAAACGATCAAACAAAAGGTCAAGGAAGCCGCCGAAGGACCGTTGAAAGGAATCCTCGGTTACACCGAAGATGAAGTCGTATCGTCCGACTTCATCGGAGACACTCAATCGTCGATTTTCGACGCTCTTGCTGGAATCCAGCTGAACGACAACTTTGTAAAATTGATCTCTTGGTACGATAATGAATACGGCTATTCCAACAGAGTCATCGATTTGATTAAATATATGCAAACCAAGGATTAAATATGTTAAAACTGCATTTCTTACTATAACAATGTATTGATTCAGTATAAAAATCACTGTCTCATTATAAATTTTAGTCGTTGCATCATGTGCTATATTATAATAAAAATCAACGTTTACTCTTATAGTAACGAGCCTATGTCTACTTCATATATTGCTTCATTAATATATGTCATCAATACATTTTACGATGAATAAACGGTAACAACTTTAACATTGTTTTATTTATTTCCCCCCTCTTTCGATGTCTTGAATTATAAAATCTGATAAATATCTATCTAAAAAAGGAATATTACTTTCAACTTATTAAATGATTGCATTAAAATATATTGAGTACATAAAGGATAAATTAAATGATTTAGATTGATGATAAATTGGGAGCTCTGTAAGTGGTGGATGAATTGATTTGTGATTGAGCTCTTTGCTGTCAAATTAATTTAATTCAATTCATTAGAATGCACACATTATGATGCTGTTGGCTGCTCTATAACTGTTTTTAAATAAATTCAATAAATCTCATTCTGATAAGATGAATAAATATTTTGACATTTGTCAGATGATTCTTTTAAAAAAAAAATTTGGTCTGCCAAAGTGACATCTGATATCTGTTGACTGAATAAATAAATACCGCCATCGTTTATCTGATCATTGGGTTAATAATTGAATGCAGCTTATGACACGTTATACAATTATGACATGTACAATTTTCATATAAATCAAATTATATATTTTAATATTATAATAACCGTGTTAATAGAGATAAAAATATTACGAATCGTTTCTTTGTTCGATTTAATTAATTATTAAGCATCCGAGTGCAAAATGAAATGGAAAGTGAAGAGTTGCGGAAGGTTGGCAGCAGTGCGTTGGCGCGCAGCTGGCAACCCCGGGTCGCGCCGGGCGCCTGTCAGTTGGCGCGGCGGGGCTGCAGCGCCATGGACTGACGCCATGGACGAGCCGCGCCTCTCGGACACTGAGCAGCGCTACTACGCAGACCTTTTCCTCTGCTGCGACGAGGAGTCCAACGGAAAGGTCCCCCTGCTCAAGGCCACCGAGCTCTTCAGGTCCGCCAGCGTGGCCGACGATGTCCTCAATCAGGTGCGTCCGCTCTCCACGGTCAAACGACCCCCACATCGACCGCCGATCACATATGTCACATATGTGCACCAATTTAATTTTGCACAATTCAATCCATTACAAATTTATTTCCCCGCATTAATCAACAAAACAGTCAGATAAAATTTTATACGTAGATATAAATTAAATTTGGACGTTATTAAATCACACATCGTTAGTTCTGACGCTCAGTATATAATTAGTTTTATGATGCATATGCAAAGACGATTATAACATTGACATATACTTACTCCCTCATGTCAAGAGGAAGCATTAATTAAATCAATTTAGATCGTGTTCCATAATGTATAATCTAAAAGCATTTCATCTGATTAATACATATATATATAGATATGTCTGATAGCATTAGTCAAATTTAATATTTTATTAACTTCAATTATATTTATATAATTACCAAACACATGTTACATTATCTTATTTATATAAATATATACATATATAACTTTCAATATATGCAATATAATTGTAGTATTGTAAAATTAATATATTTGCAATCGTTAAAATATTATTAGACATTTTGCCATGGATGCATAATACGTACGTAAATTTAGTTTACCACTCTCATGATTACATTTATGATATATGTGAATTTAAACGTTTTTTTTTTCTCATAGAGCAGTTTTATCAATTTTTAATCGTTGAATATACGCTGTGTATTTATATGCAAGACCGCATTTAACGTTTACAACATGCAGTGCATAATAAATAATTGTTTATTGAACATATTTTAACACGAGTATTGTTTTATGACTTCAGATTGCTGAATTGTGCTTTCCGCACACTACTTCCATGACTGTTACACATATCAACAGAAAACAATTTTATTCTGCTTTAAAATTGGTAGCAGCTCATCAGGCAAACATGCCGCTCGGTACCGAGCTGCTGACATCATTAGATTTGCCGCTGCCCAGGTTTACGTGGAATCTAAACTGCGAACCCGATCCAGATCTCATACAACTGTCGAGCTCTCCTATATCGACGGGGCAAGAAAAAGAACTCCGCGTCCATCACAAGAGGGACAAATCCTTCGGATTCTACGAGCCGATAAGGTTGTCGTCTAACTCGTCCGATGTCGACGTACCGCAGGGCAGCTCGATGCACTCCAATTTTGAAGCGGTGAGCACCGATTCGGAAGTAGAATCGGAAACGATCTCTCAACATTCTGAAATCTCTCACACGGTAAGTTAATAAGCGACGGTGTTTATAAATAGCGTCGTAAAAATGCGGCCTCTGATAAAGATTGGCTATGAATATTTTTTTAGTACTCTGTTTGATTATGGCGTAACGAATATCATTTAAATAAAGTTGATTGCCATAATCAATTACGTTTTAGAGCTAGTAATTTTCGGAAAACATTTTTATCTGGCATAATATGTCATATCTCTCTGCAGTAATTTAACGGTTATCAGTATAAATAAACAAATGTTTATACTAAAAAGACTTTCTGTAATTTATACTACACGACATAACATTTAATTAACTACAATTATTATTAAATAATTTTTTAATTATATTTTCAATTATGAAATCATTAAGATTGGCGTAGATAGATATTTCTGCTGTCACCACTTCATTGTTTATACTGTGAAAAAGAGAATCTTATCATGTGATGATAGCGATATGCTTACTTAATAATTAATCTCTCCGTTTTCAGTGGTTAAACATGAAAAAATATATTTTTTTAACACATTCATTGGTTTGACGATGATTTATAAAAGTTGATCGTTTTATTCTTTGTGAAATTACTTGGGAATTAATGTAGGTCAAGTATCTTTGTTATCAGAGATACGATTATCCCTAGATAATTTCTCTAGTCGTTTACATTTTAATTTCTATTATATAGATTCTATTATAAAAATTCTAGATGAGAGTAAATAATGGCTCTCCATGGAGCACCGCCAGTGAAAGTCCGACGCCTACTAATTCCGTCACCGAGCAACGTGTTCAAGGATTACTCGGATTACACGGCCAGTGCGTTGCAGCAGGCGGTCCAAATCGAGGCTGGCCGCCCGTGCATATCGGCGAAGAGCATACGCAGCTTTTGGGTGATTATTTTATAAATTAAATTAAGTATTGGGTCATTGTAAAAGTTTTAACGTTTTTGTGTGATCGCAAAAAATATCTTTTTATTGAAACCGATGGATACTATCTGTTTAAATCAAATTGTACTATTAAATAAAGGATGCTCCCTCTCTGGTTTCTATTTAGTCTGGCAGCCAGAAACATTTGCGATGCGTACGGAGAAAATACCCTCAAAGTTCGACATATACAAAAGGTGGTTTCCAAAATTCCAATCTGGGGACTTTTAGGATTTTTCATTTACTGGTAAACCACGGACCTGGGAGCCTATCCATGTCAAAACACTTAAGAGATTGTCATAAAGATGGCAGTCAACCAATCGACCGTATTGAGACATTTGCATCGTATAGGGATGGTTTCGCTGTACGATTTTGAATTCCTCATCAATTGTCAGCTGTCAATTTATTGAAACATATTTCAACATATGTTGCTTTGTGTTTGGTGAAATTGTAAGGACATTGTGTATTTTGAACTCTTAGAATGTAATCAAACAATACAGTGGTTACGATATTGTCAACAATAAATAAAACTAAACATTGCTCTTAACAAATATAGACCAGAATTATTTTATTTATTATTATTTAAGTGACCTTCTAACCCTGAGGTGAGTCTTTGCCACCTGGAGGTCACTATGTGATCTCTATCAGAGACATGTCCGTCTCAACCCTGATGTCAGGACTGTGGCAGTCTTCGAATACGGATCAGGTCTCCAGCCATAAGCTTGGGAGCGACGAGGCTAGGACCAATTTGTATTTAATTGGGTGCTATGGGCACCTGTAGCACACAATTCACCGAATTGGCCTGGATAGAGCCCTGGGCTCCCGATAGCTCCGTATAATCTACGAAACCATGATTGTGCCCAACCGCCATTACCGCCAATGGAGAATAAAAATAGTTGTTAATAATCAATATGAGGCATAAATGACGTGCGAACTCAACGTTGTTCCTCCTCGACTGAGGCACGCTCTCGGCTTGCCGCATGTGGTTTCGCAATTGCAGACAATAAAGGACAATGATTATTCATAATATTTATTCTTGAGACTAATTTAGACAAATATAAAATGTTTGGGATATTAAAAGAGTTATACGATAAATATCAAAAACTTGGGGTCAGGCTAACCAATAACTCCCACCTCTTTTCCAAGTTTTCTATCCCCTTTTTATAAAAACTAAATGGTTTTGACTGAAAATATGAATCCATATGTCTCCAGTGATAATTAGCGGGGAAAAGGTTGTGTTCTATGTCTTGACAACAGTGATGCACGTGTGTTTTGTTTTTTTATCTGCGGATCATTGGTGCAGCATCCAATTACCCATCCTGCTCACTCTGCCGAATTATTTTAAATGTTCATGGTTAATTAAATTTTATTTCATATAAATAATGCTAAGGTCATGTGTCAAAGATGCGTGACAGTCAACCACTGAAAAGGCTTATGGTTAACAAGCCTTCCTATCCTTGGAGGAAATGAAGACCAAGGTGGTTGGACTGTGTACAGAGGGACACTACATCATTGAAACTTACCGGAAGGTGGAGTGACACGGCAGGAGACCGGATAAAATGGAGAAGGGTGTTTGGTGTAAAAATGCTAAAACTTTTGCATCAACCTAATATTTCAATGTGGCATGGTAATTTTTTATCGTAATTATAATCATGGTGTTGCACTTTCAAGGTACAGAAGAAGAATCTTCAGATCGTCATTCATCGGAGGAAGAAGGGGGCGAAACTGATAGCGATGGGAATTTTCGACGCTACGTTTGGCGCGTCAGTCCAGAACAACGACTCCATTACGTCAGCCAATTTCATTTGTTACAGTCTGATATTCACGGTTTTGTTGCTGGAAAAATAGCTAGGCAAGTTTTTGACCGTCTTTATTGTCATTTAGCATACTTGAAATATTATAATAACATTTATCTATTGATTTGTAGGCGATTTTTTGAAAAGTCCAGACTGCCGGTGACCGATCTTCACAAAATATGGCTGTTATCGGATGTTACAAAGGACGGTGTGTTATCCTTAGACGAGTTTATCACTGCGATGCATTTGGTAGTGTTGCGTCGAAAAAATATTCCAGTTCCGACTGTCCTACCTCAATGTTTAATTCCAAATTCGCATAAGTCGCCGCAGCACAGTCCCGAGCAGATCGTAACGTCGCAATTGGTAGATTTAGGTTCAAATTCTAACATCAGTATGAATTCAATAGGAGAGTTCAACTCGAAAGGGTCGAGCGTAGCTCAGCCCAATTCAAAATCGTTGTCGAACGACGTCGACGGATTCGAGGCAAAGAAATTAATATCGATGAATTTCGACGATAGTCCGCCGTCGCTCAATTCACCGGTCGTAAGTGAAAACACGGCGAGATCAAAGCCGGAAGCATTGTCCGGTAACAAAGAATGGACCAAGTTCATCGATTCTCCCACTTCGAGTATAGCTAGTCCCGGACCTAAACCGGTTAATTTTGATTTTCATAAAGCGTCCGTCGAGAGAGATCCTAAAATATTTCACCCCGTGCCGCTGAGGGTCACGCCCGAGGCGGCATCTCTCCCTGTGCAGCCGTCGGACTCCGGCGGCACGTCGCCCCGACGAATGGACGATTTCGCTTATAATTTTCAAGACTCTCACGACGTGGCAAGTCCTAAAAAATTGAGCGCTCAGCTTTCTTGCGATATCAATAGTTTACCGTCGGTGCAAGCGTCTAGCGCTGAATTCAAACCCATTCAAAGGCCACAGGCCAAAAAAGCTGTGATGAAAAACATAGGCGCGCTTCCTCCGCCTCCGACTAAAGAGGCTCCCTCGCTCACAGACGATGTTTCCGGTCCTATATCGTTGCAGTACGCGCCCAAAAAAGATCCCCCGCCTCCGCCTCCTCCGAGACCCGTTAGATCGCACACACGAAGCAGTAGTTTAGACCTAAATAGATTAAAAGGCTCGCATTCGGTGGTGGCGAGTGCGCCTCCTCAAGTCCCCCCCAGGGTATCGCCGTCTATCACGAGTCCGCAGAGTAAGAAATTGATCAATCAACGCAGCGAAGGCGACGTGCTGGGATTAGTTACGGATCCGCCGTTCAGTCCGTGCGACGCCTTCGGCCACGTTGCTAGTATTCCCCAAAACGTCTGCTTGCCGGAGGAAGTCGCGACGGAAACGTTTGCAAATTTTGCCCAATTTCAAAACAATTTGCCTTTACCCGCGGCCGAGAATCCCATCAATCTCCCGAGAAGTCGAGCTAGTTTTGACGATAACGAAACACACAATATTCCTAGAAAGCACGGGGCGTTCGAAGTGTACAGGAAACCGACGCCGCGCAGCTCGGAGAGTCCGGACGCAACGAATCTTACCGAAACCAATATTAGTAATACATTAGGCATCCGAAATGACGATTCATTAAAAAGGCTTCAAGATCAAAATTTATTACTGTGTCGGCTATGTCAAGAGTTGAGTTTGGAATTGGCGGACGTTCAGAGGGAGAGGGAGTCGCTGAAACTCAAGCTCGAAACGAACAGCACCGCCATCTGAAATTAATTACCGTCATCTATTAAATTTAAAAGCTGCGATATACATATATTTACAAGCAAGTGGCTTTCTAGTATTTTCATTAGAGTTTAGTTTTATTATAACATAGCATGTGATGAATTTTTCTTTATTTGTGTGTATCTTGAACATCGTTTCGAGAGTTTAATTAAATGATCTGTTCTATTAAAATTAATACGATTATATAGTCGCATATATATTATTTGATATATATATATTTTTTTCCACCAGAGATATATTTATACGAAATTGATTTACATGAACTGTTTTTTGATATTCGCGACACTTTTTTACTCTGATACTATTGCATATCAAGCGCGCTTCTAGAAAGTTGCTTTATTATTTTATTTTATTTGTTATAAATAATCGCAAGACTGCGTCATTGATTTGCTAATTTTGGCAATTCTTTATATATCATTTGCTTGTGTGCTTTGAATTATGGATAGCGAACTGTGTTTTTAAATAGTTCGCGATTCCTATATATTTTTTTTAATAAATTACTATAGTATAAGGGAGAAAATATCAGTTGTAATTGAAAATTTCACGTCGAAACTCATGTGAATAGAGAATATTACGTTTCATTTTATGGTGAGCATGTTAATTTTTGTCGATCGCAAATCCGTTAACGCGTGCATACCATTTTGACAATCATTAAAAATATAATTAATTTTTCATTCGCATATTAAAAAGATTAGATTTCATGGCGTAAAACTTTCATATGAAGAAAAAAAAACCAAACGAATTATGTAATAAAATATTTATGATTTACGAAAGAGCATTTATGTTTTCCAAAATTATTTTTAAGTTTTCTGAAAGAATATTTTTTATTAACTACATTTAAAATAACAAATATCGCAAAAAATAAATATATATATGTATGTAAAGCTCACTATGAAATTTATTTTTGTATGTATTTTTCAATACGATAAGTGCATTTTTTGTTGTATTTTAAAATAACGTAATTTACGGAGGATACATTCGACACATGTATGATTTTAAAAATTATTTATTTCTAACGTTTATATTATTAATGATTGAAGAAAAAAAAACAATGGCGATATATTGAAACATTATTGTTATATGAAATATATATGTAAGGTAATCATTGCATTCTATGTCGTTTTGGCATACGTGTAAAAAAAAACGTTTAATTGGATATACGTACGTACAATACATAATTCGAATACATTTTTTGAATATTTTGTCAAGCTTGAAGAGTATAAAATAATTAATAAAAAAATATTACAAGATCAAATATTGAATGAATTAATATTTTTTAACAAGTATATATATATATTGATATTTAATATACATTATGCACTCATAGTCATGTTTTATGAGCATCACGGATGTCACTTACATATGATTTAATTGGGAACGTCACCGTTCCTCGTTTTGTAATATACATTTTTAATTCAGGCTTTGAATTAAATTGTGCTTGTACGACGAGATGTGAGTGTTTACTAATCATCGGCAGCTTCATTAACATCGTGACCACCATGCATCCTTGTAATCCTGGAACAAATTAAAAAAATATTTGTACATTTTTAATTTCAAAGAGTTTCCTCCATGGTACTCGTATCTAAAGGATAGTCACCGTATTCC
>JAGXCT010036433.1:0-58490 GCA_022495035.1 Philopotamus ludificatus | reverse complement strand
TCATTTATATATATATATATATATTTTTTTGCAAATTTCCTGCGAATTCTTCGAATTCGAGATTTATGTATTTCACTTGCGTACAAAAACAATACGCCCTTTGTTCAACGCAAAAATGTAGCAAATATTCGGGAAAATCATTTGTCAACTTTAGAGCAAA
This sequence comes from Philopotamus ludificatus, assembly GCA_022495035.1. Lineage (NCBI taxonomy): Eukaryota > Metazoa > Arthropoda > Insecta > Trichoptera > Philopotamidae > Philopotamus > Philopotamus ludificatus. The sequence goes on along the minus strand of JAGXCT010036433.1, from coordinate 58,330 downwards.
CATTTGTATTTTTTTTTTTCGTTTAACATTACATCGTAGTCCATTACTCTCGTCATATTCTGCAAAAATGTATATATAACCCGACATTTGAAAGCATTACACGTTAATTAATTATAAGCTTTCTGAAATTTACCATGATTATGTTAATTTGACACTGGTTTAAATTACTGTTTCTGATAACTAACACTATAATATATTTTTAATTTGTAATATCAAAGCGTTTCGACTTTGCGTTTGCAAGATTAATCTGTCTCTCTGTATTTTATTAGCATAGCAACGAAGTACACAATTTTGCATTTCATGAAAAAGAACATTCTCCTTGTATTTCTTTTTCATCAAAATTTCATTCCATTTGAACAAGTACTTCAAGCTTTGGGGATTATGTTTCATATAAAAAATCCATAAATTTTAAAACGCTTTTAGAACTTATTACTATTTGCGTCTACTCGGTATTAAATAATAAGCTTTTATCTCTCATAGCTTAATGCAAACCGAACAGAAGTTATCATAACATTTTATTCTTTAATATCAAGTGTCTCTCCCTGACGTTATTCTATACATTTTTTTGCCCGTGGGAACAATCACACCCAGAAGATTGCCGGTTGTTCCAAGACGTTCCATTTCTTCAAATTACTTTTCCTATGCCGGAGGTTCACCGTCTATTAATCCTAATCCGCACGTTCCACTTCATTTGGTGTTTTTATTACCCTCTGGGCTTTTAGTGAACTCTTTTTATTTCCATGTCTGTCAATAGGTGAGGTGGGCGATCAAGAACATATAATGTATCTACATCATTCCCCGGTACAGGCGGAAAATTTCGCTTAATGGAAAACTGCGGACGTCCTTCGGAAAAATTCATTCATATCAATTTATACAAAAACGTATCATAATGAGCAATACGACACTCTCATTAAAATTTAACGAGCGCAGATAATGACGATAAAAATTATTTATCAAAATAAAAATATAATAAATTCGAACAACTACAAATGTTTTACTCGATGTAAAACCGTGGATTGTACAAAAATTCTTAAACTACTTTATATTTTGTGTATGAGAGCAATATATAAGTAATATCAATGACATCACGTACGAAAGCCATTTGTTTAGGTTTTTTTTTTATTCTTGAAAATCCCATATCAAACGAATTCCTTAGAATATAACAAAAACGATACAAATAAATATATATATCTGTAAGAGAATATGATTTTAATAAACGTGTAATCCATCTCTCATCTCGGTGAGATTGGGCTAACATTCTCTGCCTCAGAATGAAATAATTGTATTAAATTTCGGATTTTATTTACATCGGCCGAATTAATGTTTACCGCAACGTTTGTATACGCTTCATCTATCACCACTAATAGGATCATATTTTCTTCGGTGTAAATCCGACGGGTTAATTCATCACACTATCAAATTTGCATCGCTCGGATTATGCGTATATATTAATTTGATAGTGTTGCTCGACGATGATGAATAAGTTTTTTTTGTTTAATTTTTCCTTTAATATCGTGTTTTCACGATTTCGTTGAACCGTAAAATTTTCAATTAAATCGCCGAAGCGTTTTCGCTAGAACACACTTCCTGCTTCTAAAACAGTTACATTATGCGTAATTATAATAATTATTTCATCTCGCGTTCTAATTTTGGAAATAATAAATTATTTTTGGCGATACGTTGGGGCTACCGGAAATAAGACACCTGTAACCACCGATAGAGCAATCAAAATTTCGTTTGTACAGATTGTATTTGTAATGTCGATCATTTTCAATCGAATAAACGCCTACCTATTTTTTTACCTATTTTTAATTTATTTAAAAAATATCTTCATACCATGCAAACAATTATTGTTTAAAAAATATTACGCATTAAAATATTGACGAGATGCATCTTGGCCAGATGCTAGAAGGCGTATGATTGTTTGAAATCGTATCGATAAACATCATAGCAGCAACAAAAATGTGGAGGATAATCACTTGGAGCAGAAATAAACAAAGTTTTACACAGGTTTTAGTCAAATTGGACAAGTGAACCGGACCTGCATATTTGGAACAAATTATAGGGGTTATGTTGATACCCAGAGGCTGCAATGTAAACTTATGTAAAAGATACGCAGTCATAAAGAACTGAATTGATGAACCACATTGAAGAGGTCTAAAGTATTACGTAAAAGATTTTTGTATTCAATCTAAGAGGACTTTACTTGAAATTCAAACACAGGCTACTTGTAATAGAAGCAATATTTTACTCCTAAATGTATATGATCCCAAGGAGCAGTAGTAATAGTATTAACATTCCACTCGGTGGGCCAGACGTATTGGCCCAAAAATATTTTTTAGCAAATAACTTGAAAGTTTTTTTCATTTGATTTAAATAAAAACTTTTTTCAATCAGATATCAGATAAAACCCTATAGATGCTTCTTATTCATTTCCTAATGAATATCTCCTTTAATATTTTTTTAAAAAAAATGTAATTAGATTAACTCGTAGATTCGATTAAGAGTAAAAATGTTTAAAGTAACACAGATAATCTGAACTATTTTATTTTTATTTCGTTTTAAAATACAATTAGGTGTATATTTTAATAGACTTTTATTTTAGGATGGTTTTTATATATTTAGAAAATTTGTGATCTTGGTTTGCTTTTCTAATATAAAATATTTTTATATTTAAATCCCTATTTCATCCACATTATTTTTTCTCTTAGTTCACTGAGATTGGAAATAATACAAACCCGGATATCATGAATCGTATTTAACCATTTAATGTTTTCTTTTTAACATTTCTAAAGCCCTGTAAATTTTCTAATGGCTCACAATTTTCAGCCATTCCACTTGTTTCGGTCTCGTTAGAATAAAAAATATCTTTTTACAACATGTAAAATTTACTTCACAGTCGAACTAGTGCTACTGACTTTAATTTGTATCAAAATTTAATTACTCCACTTAATGCTAGAAATTTAACCATTAATTGAATTTTTTTACAAAAAATATATAAGGCTATTTTGTGTTAAACTTTAAGTTTATACATTTTTCATTTAAAACATATCAATTTAAATTATTTAAAAAAAATACAAAATAAGCAACATAAAATACGACAAAATTTACAATGAATAAAATAAAAATAGACCATTGCTAGTCGAAACAAGCGAGCTAGATTCGAGTCGGAAAATGAATCGAATTTAGCGCTTGAAAGTGTCTCGTTCAAGGCATTAAATGGTTTATCAAGTAGTCTATCCGTTACGGGGTTTAAAAGGCCATTGCAAATATATCGATCATAACCCATTAAAAAAATAACCCCTTGTTTTATGGATTCAAATAAAAATTGATTTTATTTTGCTGAGAATATCATTATCTATCAACAGCACTTTTTTCATTGACAACCTCTTACGTTTTAAAAAGTTCCTCACTTCTAAAGCTCCTCATTAAGTTTTAAATCAATATTCAAAGATCCTTCTATTCATTTATGCCATTTTTTGATAATCAAGAGGAAGGTTTTTTCAATTTAGATAACGAAAGTTTTATTTTGTTCGTTCTAGACGCGTTTCAAATATTAATTCAAATCATAATCCTAAAGCCCGATAATCCGCACACAGATAATCAACAATATACTGAATATTCATTCCGAACCAAAAATTTAACATTGTAATTGGTATTTGGATTTGCAGCAATATCAAAGTGAATTTTGCATTATATTATTTTAGGCAAACAATAGTAGTGCACCACTAAACCCGCCTTGCACAATATAACCCTGTTATTAAATCCATCGTTGCTAAACGAGGATTAAAGCTAGAAGCCAGGTAATATATTTTCTAGCTTAGTAACTGTGAACCATGTGGACAAAGCATCCATGTTTTATGATAGAAATGTATGTAAAACATTTACGCCAAACAAAGTTACTGAATGTTCGCAACAAAACTAAGTTTCATGCCTGTCGACAGCTCTCAGAAAGGCATTCCATTAGCGTAGTAGTCGGGGGGATTGTTGTGGAAATTCGTCGAATGGTTTCGACTCCGTAAAATTTGATACTTCTGCGTTTGATTGACTCTGATAGACAAAAGTGCATAAAATGCATAGTAGAAAATGTTTAATATCGACAATAAAATTATTATTTTGAACATATAAATATAATTTAATAATGACTTCTATGTATCAGTAATTCAAAAACAGTGACACGTGAAAATACCTCGTGACGTGAATTTTGTTCTGAAACTCACACGAACAGTATTAATATTATATCATCATATTACAGTCACATGTCACAGCTTAATTTCTCCAACATAAACATACTATAGCACAGGTGTTATGGATTTGCTAAAGCACTCTTAATACGATTATTATTAAATAATCCAAATAAAGTTTGATTGCCCTATATATTTCGTAACGGTCATTAATCTTAAAAATTAAGCTATAAAATAGTTTTTACGATGTCTAGCTCAAAGTCTGGCATTATATTAAATTTAATCACAGTTCGACACAACTCAGTGATATTAATGATGTGTTTTCGATATTATTGATCCATTTATACATTATATATATTTTAAACTACAATGTTTAGTTTGAATATATGAACCTATGACGGACATTGATAGATGAATGATTGACATTTGACTTACTCAACAGTTTTTCGAATGGGATTGTACAAAAGAAATTTCATTTAGATATAAAAAAGCTGATCAGGATAATATATCTCTTTTAAAAGACGTATACGATTACTTTAACATGGAAATATTTTGTCATATTTTATAACTGAGTTATATTGTTGATAAAGGTTTTATAGATTAGGCTATGTCGTTTACATCTATAATCATTTATTATCATATGATATTTTTGTAAATATATTTTATACTTTTTCGTGAGTTTTATTATTTACAAAGACATTTTCCAGGATAAAATTAAGCCTTCCCTTTTAATGCGTTTTGTCTTTTGACAAGACGTCGCTAGTCATCGACTTCTGTCTTATGGCTCTTTCATAGAGACTCATTTTATAATCTGATTCCCCACTAATTTTAAATTAAACACGTTATAATTATTTAATTTTTCCTAAAAAAAAAATCTCGAATCTAGCATATTTAATTATATTTTCGGCTTAATCTATCTGAACGGCACAGGCGATTGTTTTGTTTTCTACTGCAATTGTGTCTTAAATTCATCCTCAACTAATTTTGACCCTTTAGGTTGGAGCTAAGGTATGTGAAGCTGTCAACTCCTTCGTTTATTCTGTTACTTTACTCACAAAGATCCCTTGGTCCCTGAACTTACCATAAATTCCATTTACCTTCAGTCCGAATTCAGTTACTATTTTTTAAATATGCGGTTTTTTCTTCAATAAGATTGCTATTTATGTATTATTAGACTAATTTTTTTTTAAGATTTCGTCTTTATCTTCTCAATGTTAGAAAATTGTTAATTTTATTTGAATAGTCCTAATTTGATTTCATTTTTATATTCATCCATATCTGACGAATTCTATTTTTCTAATCCCCAAAGTACAAATGGAATGCAATTATTATTATAACATTTTGGTTCTACGCCGATTTTTTTTATTTTTTGGAAAAAACGTCGCGCTGATGTGGATTTCATTTAACTTTATTAGGAGAAAAAAGTTTTTTTTTTCTGCATTTTGATTTCTTTACAAAGTTAGGCGAGTATACTATACTGCAATGTCAAGATACGTCAACGTTGCGACAATTGAATTTATACGGTCTGCGAAATTCAAAAATTCCGATTATATTTTAATCAAACCTCATACATTTAAAGTACGAGCTTAATATACCTACCAACGTCAAGTTACGTAAACAAAATAATTTGACATATACAGCCCAGCGAAATTAATAAAATTTAATCATTATCCATCAAATCTTGTTTACAAAATTTAATTTATATTTATCTTTAAGTTACTTGTCAATTTTCATTATCGGTGAAGAAAATAATTCTTTCACGATTTTTATAATAAATTTCATAAATCTTACTCAAACCAGGATGATATCAACTCGCTTGATGAAATGCTGCATTTTCAATATCCTCCGAGAAAGCTTGTAATTTTTTACCTCCAAAATATCATTTAAAACCCTTTATTTTAGAGATGACAACCGTATTAAATTCTAAAAAAAATGACGATATTGGATGCGATACAAGGACCAACTTAGCCTTGGTAAAAAATAGAGTCAGTAACTGTGGAGGAAAATTTCACATAATGCAGTAAGATTTTTTCTGGTTTCTGACAAGCGCGAAACAAGTAAAATATCTGACATATGTGAGCTAATGGCCCAATTTATAAAACTTTGAAAATGTCTATGCAGAAAATATATTCTGGGTTTTTTCAACCTCAATCTCAACCTAGGGAGAATAAAATAAGGATGCAAGTGAATAAATAGGTATTATCAATTATAATAATGACAACACAGCACTGACTACTCTTGACACTTTATCAGTGTACATCGTCCAATTGGGATACAAATATAAAGATAGGAAATCGTTAAAAAATTCTTCTAAGAAAACAAAATGACAGTTTTTCTTGATAAATATAAACCATTTTTGTATTTTTAACCCTTTGGTTACTTAGCGTCGAATATTCGACGCTCATCTAAAAATTTTTAAGGTTTATATATCAACCACCTATGCATTTTTTTTGGTATTCTATAAAAAAGGTTTGGACCAGCGATATTTTAATAATACTAGTTTGTAGAACATTCCTTTTTACGAATCGTAAAAAGATAAAAATTATGTAAAGTAAAGTTAAGTACTAAAAAATGCTTCAAAATCACTTCGTTTTTTTCGCAAGTTGGCTAAGAAAATACTTAGTAACCAAAGGGTTAATAATCGTTCAGTCACTAATCACAATTAGTGTGAACTGTATATTATATTGTGTTCTTAATAAATCTACATAAAAGATTCACCATGCAAAATCTTCTCAGTTGTTTTGATAATTTAGTCCTTTGGTTAAATTTACCTTTAAAGGTAGCTCCACAGTATTCTTGTTTATACTATCATTTGAACTAATGTTTGTCCGCGGAACTTCTACTGTTATCTGAAATAGCCTTACATGAGTAATATTAATATTTTAAAAAAAAACATTATTTATCGAATGTTTCAAATCAATAAATAATTGATAACATTTTATTGATACATTTTTGCCAGTGGTTTCCAGCATATTTAACCGATCCCCCACTGCGGCTCGAAACCAACCGCGTCGTTCAGAGAGGTCTATTTATAATGGAAAATAGACCCCAAGTATTTTAAGTCAGATTTTTTTTAAATAAAAATAGTTATTCATTATATGCTATAATTTTTATTTTTTACTAATCAATATGACTCGGAAGTAACACACATACTCGACTATGTCTCGCCGCAGATTGAGCACACGTCGCCGGTAGACCGACCACCAAATTCTCGCGACGCGTGTCACTAGTACGTTTCACTGGCACTTTGTACCGTACCATTTTTTTACGCTTATTGTTCATTGTCTTGGAAAATCGCATTTCCATTTACTTGCGACTCGATGTTGACGATCTCGTCTGCAATTTAACATCGGATGGAACAGTGTGATGTTCAAAGACGGCATCGTCGTTTGTCTTCGGCACCGTCGGCGCGAGGGCCACAGTGGCGGCGCGGAAAGCTGCGGATAAACCGCTGCATGTAAAGAGGGCCGACCGTCCATCTTCAAGTGACGCCGGAGGCTGCCGGGGTGGGAGGCTGCTGAGCCACCCTGCGGCGCCAGTGCCGCGCCGGCTGCCGCTCCGAGCGGCCGCCACGCGATCCGCGCCGCGAAGTACCCCGAGGTACTCGTCACTCGTCACTCGCCTCTCGCCTCTCGCCACTAGGCACTCGGCACCCGGCCTACCGAGGTCCTCCGCAGCGACACTCCGCTAGTTCTTGCGCCTCGAGAGCGTGCAGATTCGTGCCCACGCACTCGGCGACCGCGCACGTGTCGCACCATGATAATCGCCCAAAAACACTAGCGAAACAATCAAAACCACAATATAAACAAACATCGTGATGTTATTTTGTTTGTTGAATATTCGAATGCGACGATAGTGGAGGTTTGTATGGCGTGCGATTGTCGCGGATAAAATATGGGCGACAAATTATTTATCTACCTGTTGCTTTCCTCGAAGAATATCGATTATATTCGATGGGTGTAACGCTTTCGAGGATTGTTGTTCCGTTCGTGTGTACACATGCGAGCACAAAAAGGTCGATCGTGTTCAACCCCGACGCAAACAAGCCGATTACAATTATAAAAGAACGATATCGATATAGAATGCAATCTAAAACGACATAATTAGGTATTTTTATGCGCGGCAGTATTTCGACGCCGTCGACATTTCCGTCGTGAATTTTCATGCCTCCGAGCTTTCGTTCGAAGCTATTCCGTCGAAAAATAATGCGATTTTTTTTCCACAACCTCTCCGCGTGCATACGTTTTAATCTATTTCGCCTCCGTCCCGATATAGGCGTACACTATTTCAATTAAAACTTTATTCGGCGCGAATACGTTTGCGCCGACATTGCCGTAGACCGCAAATAGACTCCTGAATTATTAACGGACAGTTGATGCGTAACCCAAACAACTCGAGTCTTTTACCGGCGTTTACGAGATGTTGAACACTATTTTCTGTGATGTATCGACTTGTTGAACTATTTCTTCGAGGTTTGGCCCAGTTCGGACAGTCCGCCGCCGGCGTTGATCCGCCGCAATTTCGAGAATTTTCCCTATTAATTATTCTAGATACGTGCACTCGATTGTGCAGATATGCAAGCCGGGGCTCCGCGTAAGATCGTATCTGGCGATGAAGGGCCCTTTGTCTATCGGAAATTAATCGGTCGATAATAACGCTTCGACGTCGTCGAATATCGCCATTAATTTGAATCAAACTATATATTATATATCGCAATAAAATAATCGGCAATATTTCCCGCGAGGTTAGCGACACGCGTCCTCGAGATATACCGTCGCATAAATGTCCATAGATTTTTTTTATGACGTTCGCGTCCAAAGATATCGTCCCCATTATTCAAAATCCATTCTCCATAGATGACATTTTCGTTCCCCGCATTCCATTGAAAAATTGGTGACAATGAAATTTCAGTTATTACCGAAACCCTGTCGACGCAGATGGATCCGCGACGAATGATAGATTGTCGTCGAAATTATTAATCGAGGGTCGTGCGATAAATTTTCGATCGTTTCGAATTAAATAAAAAAAACTCAGGCGCGGCCAAATTTATTGGGTTAATTGTGTATGCACAGGCGGACGTCAGAGGTCAGTCTTTGGGAAGCTCTTGACCTTTATCAAATTCATAATCGAGGGCGACAGCGAAGGACCGCCCTCCGTCTTGACCAATAATTTGAACTAGACAACAAACTCGACGGGTATGGACCGAAGAGGTTTATTAGTTTCGTCAGATAGTTCGATAACAATTTGGCCCTGTGGAAATATGTCGACGGTATATTGAGTGGAAAATGGTGAAGCACACCTGAACGGTCAATAACTGAAACAAATGGAAGGCTGTGAATGATTCTCGAGTTTCAGTGACGCAGTTATTGATGGCAGTGAATTGCACGTTTGAACCTACACTCGATTATGCGATTTTTATTTATTTTAACGTCTGGCAAACGTCCCAGTTTTTATAGAGCTTAGTCGAAGCTTAGTATCAGACTGTCTCGAAAGTATTTTTCATGGGATGGACAGATGAATCAATTAATAGTTTCAATCTGATATATGTATAAAGTTGTTACAAGCGCTCTTAATCTCTTAAAGCATTTTTTATAATCCCGAATTTATGTATTCCAAATTTAATAAAGGTCTTTATGCAATTATTAATGGCATTATTTGTCAACATTTATTTTTTATCTAAATAGTGTTATCTAGAATTGTAGATATCGAATGGAGAAATTTGTAAATAATATTTTTCTTTGCTTTCTTGCTCTTTAAATTCATATTTGTAGCGATTCATAATGGTGACATGAAATGAAAGTATAATCTCAAAGGCTTCAAATCATTGCTTTTTACATTAAATGTTAAAACAAAGAATCCACTTTGCGATAATATTAAGTCAAATATGTAGCCTAGGATCTGCTTTGATAGAAGACTTAAAGTAATCTTCATTATTTACTTGTGCAACAAATTTTCCAATGATCGAATCATTTTATAAATGCAATTTTCTCGGTGGGTTTTGACGTTTTTAGTGATTTTGTCATTAGCTCATAAATGTTGACAATATGTTTTTTCCATCTCTGAAAGTAGGAAGAATAATACGACCAAGAAATACGATGCCTGAGATATTAAAACTGTATTGTTTTTAGCCAAATAAATATTTTTATTAAAAGTAATAACTTACCGAGCATATAAAAATATGTTAAGCTTTTTTGAATGCTAATAATATAATCAACCAATATAGCAACAAAAACATTGAGACATTTAGACTTTTACAATCCTCGAAATGCGACAATTCTGATTATTTTTTAATCAAACTTTGATCAAACCAACTTTAAAGAATTTTAATATTTATATCGATGTTAATATTCTTTGATGTCAAAATTCTTTCATGTGTTGATACATGTAATGTTACGGAATGGCGAAAACACATAATTCTTTTTTTTGAGAAGAACGCATTTTACACACATACATACATCATGAGCGCAAAAGCCCTATTGTAGAGCCCTAACCTCATTTAACAACCTTCTTCGTTTTATTCGGTCTGTCGCTACGTCGCTTCATCTTCGGGGAAGTTTCAATGATGCAGTGTCCTTCTGTATACAGTCCAACCACCTCAGCCTATGTCTTCCTTTCCACCAGGGACAGGAAGGCTTATTAATCATAAGCCTTTTCGGCAGCTGACTGTCCTGCATCCTTGACATGATTGGCCCACAGGAGTCTCAATATTCTCCTCTCTGGGATATACAGTTTTCACATATCTTGTTTTGTTAAAGTCGAACATTCACATCAGTATGTTGGGACGGTTCTGATGAAAGTCAAGTAGAGCTTGACTTTATTCTTCTTTGAGAGGAATCTCGACCGAAGATGCTTTTCAAATCCAAAGTAGCACTTGTTTGCCAACATGGTTTTTCTTCGTACTTTCTTTAGTAAATTTGTTTCATTGTTATTTGTAATAAATGAACCAAGATATGTGAATTCCTGGGCGGCCTTGAAGATGTACTCTTCGACTCTCAGGAGTTTAAGGATTCGTTATTGGTATAAAGGCATGTATTTTATTATAGTTTCGTTGATCCTTAGTCCCATGCCAATTGCTGCTCTCATTATTCGCTGACATACATCATTGAGAGCCGCCTATGATCTGGCCACAATGTCTATGTCATCTGCAAAAGCAAGCAGCAGCTATGTTAAATAACAAACATGCTAGAGCGTCACTTTGTCTCAAACCGCGGTGTCTGAAATTCTTCAGATAACTCAAATTGAACACGTACCTTGCATCTGACCTCCGACATAGCAAGCCTTACTATATTTATCAACTGGACAAGAATGAGTTTTTAAAATTAATAAAAAAGATTATATTCTGTAGAGATAAAATATAATTAAAATATTCTATTGTATTGTACAAAATTGCAATACTGATGCGCTCAAAAAAAATTAAACAAAGAATATTTCCTGCCCAAAAGTCATCTGTTCTAACCACTATCCGCGAATTGTATAGGCTCATTGTCCTTGCCGATAATTTATACGATTGATTGAAAACATTGTTGATTCAGCGGTATCCGTCACCAACAAACCCACATCCATTTATCACCGCTACCGCGAGCAAAAAGAGTCACGTATCCAATTTTTTATGGCACCTTTCACCTATCCAGTTTTGCAATTAGCATTTCTCTTGACAGCTTTTTTTCCGAAGACATTATTGTCTTTTAATTCCCATCGGTCGTTGACACTCGTTGCCGATTATGCACACCGTGTAAAATGTCATTACTGTAGGTCCAAGTGCGGTTTGACCTCTAACCTATACCGTGTCTGTGGTATAGACCCGATAATTTGCTATTGGTCCATGGAGACATGTGCTGCGCATGCCGAAGATGCGTTTAATTTTATTAAAAATGCCATAGTCGCCATATGTTTTCCGTTTTTATATTAGCGAGACCCTCAGTGGTCTATTGTTCTTATGAGACCCTCAGAAACACCTCTGATTTATATATTGTATCCTGTTATATTTTATCACAATAAATATTTTTCTCGTGAATTTGCTCAAGATGAAGCTAAATATTGATACAATCTCATATCAAATGATTTATGAAAATAATATTTATGTTTACAATATAGTACAAATACTCGATGTGTGTTGTATTTATTATTATTTATTATATATTAATACAAGTCCATCAGTGGTTTTATGTACTGTGGAACCACTGTTATCCGCTTTTAAGCAATAATCAAATTATGCTCCTCCCAACGCATAATCAATTCGGTTCCGGTCTGAATTTGCTAGTTTGTTCCCCAGAAGTATATTTAAATTTTAGATAGGCTGTTTCTATTCCGATCACGTTCTGTGTTGCCATAAGAATTTTTGAATATTTTGATTCGAGCTAGGTAATAATAGAAATAAATATTTATTTTATGCATGTGTCATTAAAAAAATATCTATTTATTTTAGATATTTAGAAGAATATTTAACAGTCATAATTTTGAATAGCAATATTTTTTTTGAGAAAATAACATATGTATTTATTTGTTAACATCAATTTGAAGGCCGATTTATTTAAGATTTTACTAGCAATTCTATTAAACAAGTTTAAGTAAGAGTGTCATGCAACGCAGATTAAACCAGTTTCTTGTGATTAATAAATTAGTAAAGATATTTATTATTAATTAGTTACAAATAATTACAAATGTTTCCAGCAACTTTTTGATCTCAATTTCGAAAAAAAACTAGCCAGTCTAGAAATAAAATACTCGTTCAATACGTTTAATTTTTAACCATATTTCGAAAACATTTTTCTATTCAGATCGCAAAGATTATTTATAAGGAGTTTTAATAAAATCAGTATTAGATTTTAAAGGCTATCATAAGATCATACGAATTAAATCCTTGACATCTGCGTACTGAAATAAATATCAGCATATCATTTTATATTCAACTTTCAAGGAAAAAAAATAGAGACTCTTCTAGTATTACATTAAACCAAAATATAATTTGATTTAAAATAAATTTTCATAGTTTATTCTCTTAAATCAATCGAATTGCGTGAGAGCTAATTATACCGGTGAATTAAATTTTCTATTCCACCTCATTATTTTTCACGAATCACCATGTATTTCCATTGCCCAGATTCAACTCAGCAAACAGGAGGCCAATTAGCAAATGGTATGGTATTGAGAGAACTCAAATCGTTTTGTTGAGATTCAAACGGCTGAATTATTGAAACCAAACGGTGGTTCCCCTTTTGTTCCGTTGGCAAAGACACCCATGTGGATAGACTGCCATTGTTCTGCGTTCACGAGATCAAAAGCCTCGATATATATAATATAAACAATAGTTTTGGATCCGAACGCCGCTGAATAGAAGAACGGTTTCCGGAAAACCCTAATAGATCATAAATGAAATCATTTTAACTGATAATACTTAAAAAAGAAATTTATGAATAATTTATTCTGCTACTACAATGTTGATAAACGCATATCACAACGTAAGCTTTCATTGCATATCCATAATGTGGTGTTGGATCATCAAGCTCTTACCGTGCATCAACATGATATCGTTCGCATTGTTCATGTTACATCGACCAACGTAATCTCTATTTAAGCTTCATACACGATCATAGGCGTTAATCCGAGTGTATGTATTTACCAGTGGCATTCAATGGGTTAAATGCACGAATTATTATATTACGCACATAATGAAATATATTTTTTATTAAATATGAGACCGTCATAATTTTGTTTAATAAAAATTCTCTCGTTGAACAGATTATATTGCATATAAATCAATCGTCTGTCGCATGCGCATTTTTATAGTATGTTATTTGTTTACTTAGAAAATATAATACGTATTCAATAAACTCGTTTATGCTAGGAGCGATATATACGCACTTCTTGATGCGCATGCGCAGCTCGTACACAACACTAAGCAGACCCATGAATGCGTACATTGATTACAGTATAAATGTAAAAAATAATAAAAATTTGATTAAACGGTATTCACATTGTCCGTATCTTAAAATATAACATATACATAATAAAACTAACCAGAGAGATGAGAGATTAGTGTAATTAAGGAGTTTAATAATTAATGTCTAGTATTTTCTGAATTGTCTCAATTCTTTCAAAAGAACAAATATACACAAAATTATTTAACACGATTTCCGGAAATAATTTATATTTGTATTTTAAATTTCTATCTTTGTTACGTGTTCTTTGACGCAAAAAGACATACTTTTATGTTATAATAAGTGAACAAAATTGTGAAATTTATTATCTAACGGCTGCTTTAATTCACGAGAGCTTGCAATCTGCTAAAAGTATGGAACAGTATTTCCTTACTTAGTTTCCAAACTAAAACTAGCTTTAAAATTCGAGAAATGTACAAACAACTGGAAAACAGATTTTATAATAATTAAAAACTAAACAAGTCTGAACATTAGTGCCAAACAAATAGCTTTATTAGATTCCAACATATTAAAAGTGTCGATAGTATTCTATTTTATTATTTAAATATATATAATATGTATGATAAATACTTTACATATTTTTTATTGGATTTCAATTGCTATCTTTTTTACACGATTTTCTAAAACAATATTGTTTTATTTAACCTAGCCGTGCCGATGAAGTCTATTTGGGATCACAAGTTCTTTCATTTTTCACGAATAACTCTTTTAATATAAATCCTACATATTACAAAGTTTTTGTATTTGTCTAAAAAAGTCTAAAGAATATGTATTATAAACAATCATGGATCTTTATTGTCCCCAATTGCGAAAAAAAAACAAAAACAATAATGTAGCCCCGAGCGCGATGTTTCTTCTCGATCGCATCTGGTACAATGTGCCAAATGCAAGTGAAACCGTGCAATTGACACGTACCCATATCGATATCAATAATTATGAAGCATATCATGAATAAATAACTTTTTTAATTAATAAAATTAGTTAGAGAAAAGAATTTATCAATATCTTGACTTGAAATGCTTGTCGTCTATTTTCCATCATAAATAGACCCCCATCGGACTACGTGGTTGTTTTCGAAGCGCCATGTCGAATCGGTTAAAATGGTTTTTAAATTTAAAGAACCAATCTATCATGTAAAAACAAAGTTGAAAGTAAATATGTTTGCATACACAGTACCTGGACAGATTTTTATGACCCATTCGTGTCTATCGAAAGATTTAAATTTTATTCATTTGTCTAGAGATTGTTTTTCAATACTCTTAACCTCTCTTTTGGCTATAACAACCTTGAAATTTAACCAAAGATATAATTTATTCTAAATATATTTTAAATATACGTAATATCATTCAGTCATATTTTTTTTAAATATATAAAATTTGTTAAATAAATACTAACTCTATATTTTAAGAATATTTTCTCTTTTCTTAAAAGGATATGATATAATATGATACCGTTAACATCACAATATTTTTTTTCTTAATTAAAACACAAATACATATATTAATGTTATTTTGTAAAATGTATTAATGAGCTATTCCTTATTACCTTTTTACACGAATTTCAATACTACAATATAGTTCTTTCTTAAATTAACACGATTATTTAAATTAAGCGAACCAATCTTCTCATTTTATTCGAATTCTATTACTTACACAGTTTCTGGTGGAACGTACCTACCGTGTAAAATAAAATTGAATGTATATTATTTTAATAACAATCATTGAATTTGTATTAAAATGGACATATTAAAGTATTTGTATTAAAAATGACAAAATAAAGGATATTATAAATATACGTTCGTGATTTTTTATCTTTTAAATAAATGTAAAGTACCTACTATTTTTGTATAATTAGTATATCCATGGACATTGATTCTGTACAAAAAACTTATCAAGCATCCTTTAAAATTCGTAATAAATATCACAAAGTACTCTTCCTTTTCATACATTTTCAAAGGAATTCTAGATGTCTGTTGAAAAATTCGCCGTCATTTTTTTTAATATCATATAAATTTATAAAAGCATTATTTTGCGGATAAGCCTCATATTTTTTAACGAATAGTTGAAAATTCATTTGGTATGCTGTTTGTCAATCGGTTGGCTGTGCATAAACTATTATTAGGTTTTATTTTATCCTTGATTATGAGTTAAGAATTCATTTTTTTTTCATTTAACTGAAAATATTTCCTTAATCAAATTATATCGTTTTAATTTTGTCATTATTTTCTCTTTGTATATTTATATGAATATTTAAACTTTCCTCAATAAAATATTAATATTAAAATTTATATAAGTACAATATTGTTTGTTTTAAATGTATTTACTTTCACATTCCGCCGAGAATTAATGTTCTACCGAATCATTAAAAAAACAATGTAAAACTTTTATGTGGAAAGTTTTTATAGGGAACGAAACATTATACATATAATTTGACATTTCAGCTGTAACAAGATATAAAATATTGTGTATATTGCATATAAAAAAACGATATTCTTTCTTTTAAAAATGAAAAAAATAAAGTACGATTCCCCGATTAGGTCTTTGCTCTTGTTGTATTCTCACAGAGCCACCGACCTCTAGTAATTACATTACAGAGTGTGTACGTCACTGCAACCGACTCAACATGATTACCGCAATAAATTACGGAAAAATATCAAATTGGCCTAAACTAAAAACGGCAATATCTCATACGCCTAATTCGGCGTCCAACATTAAAACAATATTCGGCTCACCTTTATGTAAATGGCCGACATCCAGCGTCTCGGAATTGTACCTTTGTAACTTTGATAGCGCTAATGGCGCCACTGTGCGAATTCGTTTTAATTTATTCAAATTAATGAAACACTCTATCCCTAACCGGCTGAATTAGTGTTTGCCACTCTCGAGTTTTACTCAATTTCGCATTAAGTGGCCCCGACTCGGGCATTAATTTTCTTGGCATAAAGCGAACTGATACTCTAAAAATCACGGATTAAATGAAATACTTTTTTGTTTAGGAATTATTTCAATTTAAATTTTCAGGTACGTCGTTTATTAATATTTCGGCGGTATTTCACTCGTGTCTACAATTTAATTTGAAAAAAAAATTAATCAACTTTTGACATCAGACCCTGTTGAAACTCACGAAACAATTTTTAATAATGAAAATATTTACACATTTTATATAAGGAGCTGGAACGTGTAAAACAATTAAATAATCATTTTTGCTTCATTATATTATAATGAGCTTGTTTGTTTTAAAAAATGAGATTAATCATCGTATCCGAATACAATTGATAGTGCGAATAATATATGTTTAAGTTGATTTTCTTCCATTATTATTGTTTTAATTACAATATGTTCGCGTGTATCGCATCCTGCGTTTGATGCGGTTCTTTGTAGAGTAATCTCAGAACAACACATCCATTCAAACTCAGATAAAAATAATCAATACACGTATAGTTAGTTGTATGTTGTGCGGCACGGGGACGAGTTTGTGATTTTGCACAGTTCCCAGATAAATTGTGAAACCGGTTCAACTACGTGAACGGAATTCGGATCTTGTCTAATCTGCGGAAAACTAGTTGAATCACTCGACTATTGCTCGAAATATTGGATAATTTCGCTTTATGCAAATCTCGTATATATTTTTTTTTGCTCGAATCTGGATTAGCAGTGATTACGCCGGGTACCATACGTCTCCAGGATGAAACGTCTGAAAGGTGATTTCACGAACAATTTATTTCATATCCGGCTTAACTTTGCTTATCTTTCGTATTCTGCATTTTACATCTGCGCCTTTTACTCCGTGGCTGATGAGTTTGTTTTATCTGACTGAAAAATAAATAAATAAATTGGTCGTTGCGTGATAAATCTGGTATAAAAAAATATACATATCTGATTCGATTTATTAAATCGAATCTTAACAATCTCATTTATGATCTTAGCACAAAATTATTTTAATTCCTTATATCTTATTATTTAAAAAAAATCTTTCATACAATTTACATATAATTTTAATGTCCATTGTATGTTAACGGATGCGTTTATTATCAGACTTATTTATTTTGAAAATGTTTTAGATGCATTTAATGTATAGAACATACGCTCGGCTCTTTTTTTACACGGTCCACAAGAACATACGCTCAAAAATACAAGACAGTAATATAAAAAAATCTTTATTAGATTTAAACGTTATTAGACGAGTCGTTATTATATTTTTTTTCCTAATTAAAACATGAATAATATTTAGTATAGCTTATTTATTAGGTTTCATTGTTACCTTTTTACGCGGTTTCTTTTTTTTTAAAGAAGTTTTTTATTTAGGGAACCGATCCTTAGTTTTTTAACAAATTTTATTATTTTTTTACACGATTTTTGATGAGTTGATTGTATTTAAATACAAATCTGAAAATAAAATGATTACTAAACGCAGTAAATGCTTACACCGACTATTATTATTTTACCATAATTATAAATATTCGTAAGTATTTCGTCCCCATTTATATATAAAATATGTAATTAGAATACATTATAAATTTTAATGTCATTAAAAAGTGTTTTAAATCTTCATATATAATGCAACGGGAATCCACTGAACTATATATTCCCATGAAAACCATGTCTATGTTCCTCCATAATGGGTCTATCCACATGCCTTCCTAGGAAATAAGAGAAAGATTGATAGTTTAAATAAAAATAATAATTTATCAGGTCCCTTTCATTTACATACAGTGTTATAAAGTATTATAAAGAATTATCTGAATTCATAGTTTTAGTCGGACACCTATCCGACTTCTAACTTAGCTTAATCGCGGTTAACTTACATTATCGAAATAATATGCATGTCACCTACAAGCCATAACACATTTCAAAAAATCATTAAACACTCGCGGGTTTTAGAGGATTTTTAAATATATAGATTAAAAATATAAAGCATATGTATTATTAATAATAATATATTAGAAATACACACATTTGGCCTTATATAACACGATCATATGGTTCCACAAAATCGTAGTGTAATACAAATCCGTGTTAAATAGTCTACGTTCCAAAATATATCAAAGTTTGTAAATATCCTTTATTTTTTTTTTATTAAACAATCGACAAAATATACATTTACATATTTATTCAAAAAACTTAAATACTCCACATGTAATACATCATGCAGTTATCATCGTTATTACTAAGATTTCTATATGTTCGACTCTTTTTCGAGATCGGTTGTCAGTGTTTATATTTTCAGCGAATTCTGAAGTAAAAGTCAGCCGACGCAATTTCTACCTCAATTTTTATATTAATTAGTGAGAATCGCTTCTTAAAATTTTCAAACCATCCTCTACTAGCAAGAAAATTGTGATTGTTGATCTTCAGATGACGATTGTTCAGTTCTTTTTAAATTATCATTAATTTTTAGTGCTCTCTTTTGAATAATGCTTATGTCTATATGTATGATTTTGTCATCCCAGACTACAAACCATACCAATAAGGGCTTTTTTGATCTTTTCTATTTATTTTTATTCATAGTTTTGCGTATATAAATTGTGTTATACAAAAATGCGACTAATCATCAACTGTGTTTATATCAAAACCGTGTTGTTTAGACCTGTGATATATGAGGCCAAAGTGTATATTGTATTAATACTATAAATTTGTTTAAAATTAAATTGGAGGATTTTATTTAGGATAAACCTTAGTTTTTATTATTTTTTATTACGGATTTCCTTGGAATATTGTTTATTTATGTTATATTAATTATTATATATATTTACTGACGTATTTAAAAATATATTAAATGCCGAAATGTGAATATTACTTATACAAGTTTTCATATTTGAAAATTTTATATGGTTTATAAAATAATAAAGGGGATTAAATACGATTTCCATTCGTGCAAGCTTTTGTTTTCGCGATATTTGCTAAACCACAATCCAATCAAAATGTATCACATGATTCGAATTTAAAACAATAATATTTTCACATGAATCTGTGTATTCTCTAATATTTTTTTTTCGAAATTCACAAAGTAAATATTTACATTTTTCGATTCGCATTAACACGTTTTTGATGCGATCTATGCTAATTGATTCTGATCTATATAGCAGCGTAATTTGGTAGCTGATGAATATTCATTTCCTTATTAGCGAAGCATATTATCTAATCGATCTGACAGCAAACAAGTTATGTACCGTTGCCAAATATTAGCCAATCAGGGATCCACTAATGTATGTATAGTTTGAAACTATCCCTATATTATGTATTAGTAACAGAGCAACATCCGCACAGTTTGAATGTATTATTTTTGTATATATTAATTGTTAGCTAAATATTTTCGTAATATTTACGATAGATGCGTCAAGAACTGTATGCGATACGATATAGAAAATTAATGTGGAAATCTTATCAGGCTTTCATGAAGGTTTCATGTAAAACAGGCAAAATTATGTTTGTTTATATAGGATTATTATCCTTTCGGTGATAGTGCAATTTATCTACTATCCCATTGAATTCTTTGATAAGAAATTCAATGACGTCATGACAATAATACAATATAATATAATATTTTTTCCTGTAAGATATATATCCCATGACCCAAATCGAATTGGGTTTCATCGCAGGTCTTTTGATATTGTCGAGATATATCCATTCGGTAAATATACGGTTATTGGATATTTTTACGATGATTAATTATAGAGTGACAAATTAGAAAATTAGGTTTGCGATAATTGATCCTGATTGCTTTTCTTGTGATATAATATAAATTGATTCAATAACGTCGATAAGTACTGAAAATATTTTTTTCTGTCTGTCGCCGGTTTGGCTTATCAAAGTTACATTAAAAAGTACTTATTCCAAATCGCTGAAAGTCATTAGTCTGGGCTTTATCTTAATGAGAATTATAGTGCTCAGATTCTATGAGCTAATTTAAAAATATATTCAAAGCACACAAAGAATCCGTATTTATTGTATTATTATAACCGTGAATTTATCTAAAATCTAAGCTTTAATGATTATATGTTTTTTTATTTTATCATAATATTTATTTTATTAGAATAAATTCGATATTATAAAAATTTAATAGTTTTTTAATACGTGCTTTGCATGATTGAAAGCATTTTTTAAGCTTTCCATTGAAGAGATCGTTTCATTTCGTTGAAATTCCTTTTTCATCAAATATCTATTGGAGAGAGGTGTTGGCCTATTTTCCTTCGTCTCGATAATTACATTGATACAATTTCCAAAAAAAAACTTTTCGGGCAAATAAACTGTCTTAAGCTGAAAGCTTTTATCAGCTTTTACTCCTTTCGGATGTTCTGAGAAAATGAAAATTGTTCTCGTTCCTTCATAGCGATCCATTTAAAATAAATAGTTAGAGAAAAACACGCATTTTTTCTTCCATAATTAGCTTGGACGTATATTTACACCGCGTTAAAATCGGATGTATATAAATTATGCGTAACATTATTACATAGTGCAAAAAACTGGGTCAATGTGAGCCAATACACGTTTATATAAAAAAAATGTGATGGCTTCATTCGGCCGAATACAGTTCGCAGCCGTATCAATGGACCTCTGTTTTAAATAATAAATATTCATCATTATATTATTTAACGCTGCAACCGGCCATAGTCACCTCCATTGTGAGTCATTATTCACTAATGATTGGACATTGGAGAGAGTAGAAAAAAAATATTAAACCTTGATACGCCAACATGTAATTTATCACGGCCCACGTATCCAAATAATAAATTATATCAAATTTCACGTGTGCTGCAGAATAAAAAAAAAACGATCAAAGCATTAGTGATAACTCAAAGGAGACACTGTGGGATCAGCATCCGAGATATTCTTTGATCTGGAATTTATTCTAATTTTAGATCGATCGATGGTAATGATGCGGGGAATCGCCATAAATTTGCGGCCGGATGTTAAATATTTTTTTTTACCTATTAATCGCCGAATAATGTGACGATTTGTAACGTGTATGGTCTGAATTATGGGAAAATTATGCGAGCGCGACGCCAAGGTGTGCGCGCCGATGATGACAATTTTTTTATTTCGGCTGCTGCATTTAATTGTTTTGAAATTTCGTATAAATTTAATCCGCTATCGTACCAAGGTTGACTGGTATTTTTTTTTATTATCAATTCTATCCTCGGGCCATTATTAGAATATTTTTTTTATTAATAAAATATTTATTTGAATAATTGATATTTATTGTGATTTATTATTTAATATTTTTTCATCGCAACTCTTTTGTGTGCGATTCAATCTGTATTTCATCGCAAATGCTAACTACAATCGGAAGGGCAAATAATGAGTTCCGTGCCAGTACAGCTTCTTAATAATCTCGGGGAAATAACAGTGAAATTCATTTTCACGAGCGCTAAAAGACTTTTTTCGTTAGCATTTAATTAAAGATTTGCTTTATGATTTCAATATAGATAAGATAATATGTATAAATTATTCGATTTATATATTTTAGAATGTTTTTAAGAAACACTTATTTTTTATTGACGATATTTAAGCGATATTACATCCTAGCATATTTTTTTTAAATTTTATTAAATAAAATATATGTATAAATAGACATCGAGGGTTTAATGTTTAACGTAATTCGAATAAATATCCTATATTGTAAAAGAGAAAAATTCATTCATTTCCAAGCTTTGTTCGGGAACAATTGTTTTCATGGAAAAAATCCCTTTAATATACACATTAACAATATTTTATGTTTTATTTGAACAACAAAAGAATGAAACCATATAAACTTCTCAAAAATATATGTACTAATTACACAGATTTTTTTTTAATGAAATAAAATTCTCTACTGAATCACTTAGAAATATCATATTCAAAATTAACTTTAATAAAGTTATCGTTCGTCTAATAATAAGTAAAAAAAGGTTTTTATTTAGATAGTCACATCATATTTTTATAATATGATCCATGTTAAAATTAACATATTACTCAGACAAGTTGTCAAAGTCCATCCAGAACCTTTATATATACGGAAAGATCCTAAAATAATAAATTTAACTAACTATATCAAAACTTTTGCTATACTTTTTTTAACTACATTTCTAAATTAAACTCATTTTTTTAAATTTATAATAATTACAATTAAACTTAATGACATATGACACAAAACGAGTTTTTTTCTTTTTCTTTCAAAATTTCACACTAGGCATTTAGGTAGGAGTTACAAAACTTAAATGAGACAAGTAGTTTAATACACAATAATCTTAAATTATAATTAATATGATTTTAAAGATTCACTGCTCACTCCCGTAAGTAAAAACTTGAAACATTACTAGCCCAGACGTTCCGTATACTTTTCAGCTATCGACTCATATAATCTTAATTTACATTCATCATGGATGTGGAATTGGTGATAAAATAACGAAATGTTCCGATTTTGGAACACTTGACAGAGATGGTTAAAACCAATTTTAATTAATCTCAATATCATCCTGACTACTGAATAAAATATGACAATCCTCAATTGCTACGATCTATTCTCAGTTATTTACCCGAGGTAGAGTTTTAATTAAAATTAAGAATACATCCAAATTAATTTTAATATATTCCTTATCCGTAAATCTTCATAAATAATAAAACATATATAAATACATTATAACATTAGATTAAAACTTTAAAGGAAAAGGAAAGGATGAAAAACAGTCCTATGTCTTAAGATCGAAGAGTATTCAAAATATTATTTTGATTTTCATAAATTCGTCAAATATTTTTGATTATTATTCCCATTTTTAAATAAAACGGTTCATTTTCTTTAATGTATGCAGTTTTTTATAAAGGCAAAAGATGTGATGTTAACCTAGCTGTGCCGATGGGGTTAAGGTTTTTCTCGAATAACTCTTTTAATAAAAATCTTACATGATATAAACTTTTTGTACTTGTCTAAAAAAGTATAAGAAATAAATATGATATATAATTAATCTCATTTATTTTCTGGAATTGGGTAAAAAAAATAAAATCAATAATATTCGCTTCTGTAGCTACGGCGCAATGTTTTTTCTCACTCCAAAATATAGATCAAATTTGAAGCATATCACGAATAACTAATTTTATTCTTAGAATAATTCATTTTTAAAAAAAGGCTGACTTAAAATACTTGGGGTGGATTTTCCGTTATAAATAGACCTCCTTCGGACGACGCGGTTGGTTTCAAACCGCTGTGATGGACCAGTTAAATAATAACGATGCTGTAAAGTCGTCTTTATAACACGATGACGTGTTGGAAAAATTAACTAAATTGCAGTCTATACCAATTTTTCATTTTATTAGCCCGAACAGATCATTTTATAGAGGTCTTATTTTAATTACATGACTCCTTGTCTTGTCCTTATAGATAATCTTAATTCGTAAGTCAAAGACTCTAAGATCAATATTGGATTTTTTTTAATTTCTAGTAACCCATAATCTTTGTTTAGGGAAAGTATCTGAAATGATTAGTTTTAATCCTTTGTTTGTTCTATTCTTAGCCCAAATAGAAATAGTAGACACTCACGCGAATGCACCGTTTTTATTATTCATCTAAAAATTACCTGTTATATTTATATTAAAATTCCTAGTTATATATATTTTTTTAAACAGAAGCAAACACTTTCTTTAAAAAAATGATTAAAGCTTTCCGACAAAAGATATATGTTTATTCAATAAACTTAAACATCAAATACCTCTCTATATCTGCAATACTATTTTTTTAAGTTGTTCAGAATCAAAATTATCCTTTATTTAAATTTGTTTAAATATACCATCAAGATTTTTTACACAAAAATTGTGTTAAACTTAAAATTCTTTAAATGGTTATTACTAAAAAATATTATTTTACGTTTTAATTATTTATTCATACTCGAGTATTATTATAATACAAAAGTTAATTATAAATCATAATTGCGCGTAGGTAAATTCATCTCATACCAAAACAAACATTTAAATAATATACATGGATAAACACATTTTAATATACATTTAGGCCCTGCGCCGTGAAACGTTATTAATTTTGGTCCCTAACCGAAGAAGGGTAAACGTTAATTCTCCCTTTGCTATTATTAACGCTATAATTTTTTCATGAAAATTATTAATATATTTCGTAAAAATTTTAATCCCGTAAAAAAAATCATATAAAATTCGCGTTATATATTCAGTGAAAAGAATTTTCCTCGAATAACTTGTTTATTCATTAAGTCAATAAGCGGCCTACCCTATATATTTATAATGAAAAGCATCTGAAGGATGTTTTCATTTTAAAATATTCAGCGTGAAATTGATATATAAAAAAAATCGGATAATGGAAGAAGCGTCGTTTCATGTATGAATTAAAATGAAGAATAAAGTCTCGTTAATGTATGCTTTATATATTTTTTTATAAATTTGTTTCCATTCACCAATAAGAGATGGTATTTCTTAT
The DNA here is from genome assembly GCA_022495035.1 of Philopotamus ludificatus. Classification (NCBI taxonomy): domain Eukaryota; kingdom Metazoa; phylum Arthropoda; class Insecta; order Trichoptera; family Philopotamidae; genus Philopotamus; species Philopotamus ludificatus. The sequence continues at coordinate 32,793 of JAGXCT010036433.1, read as the reverse complement.
ATAATTAATTCTGTAAATAAATCAAAACCAGGAGTTTACTTTCGCATTTCCACAGATTCCATTTTTTTTTATATAAATCATTTGGTTATGATTAAAATGTATATAATAATTTATACAAACGTCTCAATATTTATATGAAAATTATTGAAATACATTTTTTTTATGTGAATATATTTTTTCATAGCATAAAACGTATTTGCTTAAAATAAAGCACGTAAATTTTCAGCATATGACTTCATAGCGCAGAGCATAAAGTTCATGACGTACTTTCTACGTTTTTTTATGTGAAATCTGTTCAAATAACGCATATGATATATTTTTTAAAACGACATCCTTATGTCTTGTTTATGCAAATTTTTACACACGGCAATATCCGTATCCGCTACACACGTTTCAAGGAAATGGCTTGTTTATTGCGGCAATTCGTTTTAATTTCAAATTTTGTCTCATGCTTAATATTAATGTCTGAGATTTATTCTAAATTATCCCAATTATTTAGTGTAAGCTGTCGCCGCGGCAAACATTTGCGTTGTTAACTACGCCTAGTAAAATGAGTAGCGTCTAATGTAATTCTACTCGGCTACCATCTATATTTTTACACCTCGGCAACCATATATATTGTGGTAGGGTGAGGTACAAACAAGGGCCCCTCGAGCAGGTCCTTTATACACCCCTTTGGAATTTTAAGACCCGCAGCTCAACAAACGACGCCTTTTCGAAATCCCTCCGCTGAGGCTTTTCACATGTTGCGTGATGGAAATTTCAAGTGGAATGAAAATCGCGTATCGAACCACGTGATCTGATTGAGATAATGGGGTCAGATTTTGAGCGGAAAATTTATCACCGATCTAGTTATGTTTCTATTTAATGATTAAAAACGAATCGAATACTCAATTAAAAAAATAATTACGTGAATATCATTTTCTAAATATATTATTTTTTTAATTCTCCGACTATGTAACTATAGTTTATGCAAAAAATTATTATTTACATCATATCCTTTCAGAAAATGGGTGTTCTTTTTAACCATCCGTCACGACGGCTCGAAACCGCGTCTTTCGAAGGGGGTCTCTCAAAGCATTTAGCGGTTAAAGTCAAAGTATTGATGAATTCTACGTCCACATCTCGACATTTTTTTGAAAAATTGATAATTCTAAGAATAAAAATAGTTATTCTTGAATTTGCTCGATATTGTGGATTATCTTGCCGCATACTAAGCTCTTGTGGCACGTGTCATGGTTCACTCGGCATATCGTACCGGATGTGAGCTAGAAAAATCATTGCGCGCGTGGCAACAGCAAAAAATATTGTTGTTTTTTTTTCGCAATTGCAAACAGTAAAAGACAATGTTTATTTTTAATATTTTTTCTTCAGACTTTTTTGGACAAATACAAAAAGTTTGTGACGTGTAGGATTCATATTAAAAGAGTTATTCGAGATAAATGTGGGGTATCAAATAGACCCGATCGGCTTGACTAAAATAACAGTTGTATAATGGACTCCTATAAATTAACGTATTTTATTTATTCAATAATACGAAAGTTTGAACTAAATTTTGAAGTGCGTACGTTGTTCCAAAAAAAAATACAGGTTGTTCCAAAAAAATATATACACAGTTTGAATGTTTATGACTTCAGTTTTTTAACTTTTTCTTTTATCACAGATGTTCAAATGGTAGGCTATTGATTTACAACTATAACAAACATTTTAGTTGGTGTTGTGCGGATTTTTCTTGAATTATGGCTTTTAATTCTTTCAGTATCGTTGGTTTTCTACTTTAAACTTTATCTTTAAAGTATCTTCACAAGAAAGAATCCAGTGGCGTCAGGTCTAAGGAACGAACAGTGTATCCTATGGGACATCTTTGTGTAAGCCATCTTTTCAGAAGATTCTTATAAAGATATGCTATTACATTATGATTAAATAGTGTATAGTTCCGTCCTGTTAAATAAAATCTCATCTTCACTAAAGTCTTAAGGAATGCGTAATAAAACAGATTCTTGCAATGAATTCAAGCAATTAGCACAAGTCACTGTATCAATTCCAATTAATCTTTTGCTTGAAATGCCGTTGGAATGTTTTATAATAACCCTTCAGTACTGTTTCTTGGCTTGTGAAGCTCTTTGATGTTTTTGGTTATCCTTGGTTCCATTTGTTTTAGTAGTCTGCCTGAAATTCCCTGCGATATTGTTTTTGTACTTCTCCTATATTTTCGATCTTTCAATAGCATCTTAAAATATTTTTTCCCGGTAAATATGGTATACATTCATTGAGAAATACTATGTATTTCTATGACGTTAAAATAAGGTATGACATTATTTAAAATGTTTTTTTTATGCAGAGGGACTTTTTTATAGCACATTTTGCATCTCGATTGAACAAATCTCATATGTTGTCATATCTATTAAGATCTAGAATGGTCGTGTAAATGAGTTGGTGTTATTTTAGGTCTTTATTTTTCTCTTTTTTATATGTTTTAAGTAAGCTTGTTGTAATACTCATTTTTTCATTTGTTGAAATGAGGTTATTAATTTTTATGTGAATTTTGCATTACTTTTAATTTTGACAATAAAAGACTTGTATGTTTCATGGACCAATTTTATAGTTGCCTTTGTTCACTATTTAATATTTTTCGACTGATTAGGAGAAGTTGTTTATTAATTAGGGCGTAGAATGACATAATAGAATCCAAATCTATCTATATCTACGTAAAGTTAACCTTGGGTTGTCTTTAAAATTTTACAAATAGTTTTTTTTCGTCAGTAACACAGTTATTAGCATTCTCTAGTGGTAATATAAAAATCTCGCTGGATCTTTTAGTTGATCATATGTTTCTAACTCTTATAACAGTACTAAAAAACTTTATTTTACATTAACAATTATTTTGCATTGATTTCACACAACCTCTAGAGATATCATATACCAATACTCTATTAACAATTGACTCGTATAGCAATAAAATACATGATGACTGTTGTTTTAAAGGTTCGGTGGTAGAATCTGGGTTAAATGAGCAATATTTTATTAGCTTTAATGATCTTGTTTTTTTTTAATACCGAAATTAGATCATGCAAATCTAGTATATAATACATATATTAAAAAAAATATATATGTAACATTCTTTTATGCTTAAAATTAGTTCCAACAATAAACTCGTTAAATAAAATGGAGTAAAAAATATGTATGGATTAGTTTCATTGGTTAAAAAAAAATGAAATCTATTTAAACAGATTTTAAATTGAGTAACAAAATTTCGTTCAACAATCTTAATTAACTATTATTTTGAATAAAATATGATACAATACAAAAAGTTGTTATTCATATGGATTGAATTTTATTTTTATATTAAACCGATGACGAAACTCACTCGTTTGCAATTTTTTTAACGAACTCGACTCCAGCTTTCGTTTTTAGAAATGCCGCATGTTCCGAAATCTTTGATCCATCCGAGTCAATTATTTTTTTCCGGATTGGTTCGTTTAAGTCTCAATTTGTTACTAAATTTTCAAACATGGTCAAAATCATTTTCCCGATAATATTTTCCACCTTTTTTTTTTATTTAATATCTGGTTAAAAATAATGTTTTTACAAATGTTTCAAATCATGCAATATTTATTAAATGTATTCAAATAATATTAACCTAAATATTGATAACTTTATTATATTAAATATTTCCTATCAATAATAATTATTAATAAAATTGTCAAACAGCTATTAATTATTAACTATAATTTTTTCCGTGATTTTTACGTGGTTTTGAAACAATGCGGTAATTTTTATACACTATTTTTTTTAATGAACACAATTATAAAATGTTTATTATCAGAAAATAATATTTTTTGGAAAATACGATTAAATTTAGTTTTTCCCAAAAAAATATTTATTGTATTCCCCTTAAAAGCAATCCTCAACAATAAGCGTGCCAGTTTTTTTTTAATCTTCGAAGAACTTCTGGAACGCATTCTTCGGTATGGTGTTTAGCTTTTTTAGCAATTCTGTCTTAACCCTTTCAAGGGCCAATTATTTCTAGATGATTTTTACATTTTTTTTTTGGTAACATTAGTCAAAAAATACTAATTTAAGACAAATGTGGAAAAAAAATATATAAAATATACAAAAATAAATTTAAATTAAAAATGTTTTTTTAGATAAAGTCATATATATTTAAAATTAAAAGATAATAAAAAAATGAATATATAAAGAATGCAAAATAAGTATAGACATATATAAAAAAAAACAATTTTATTGAAACTTTGGATATCGTCGGATAACGTTTCTTCATCAGGAAGTGAAAACATCAGAAAAAAATTAGAAATATATGAAACAATTCATATTGTTTATAATAAAATAAAGTCCAAATAACATAGATCATCAATAAAAAGTTAAAAAAAAAGATTTTACCTTGATAAAACTATTTTTTTCTCTCGTCAGCTCTATTATAGTGGATGTGAATCAACAAAGATTATTGTGTTGACAATTCATCAACTCTGTGTCAAATGTGTATCGTTGATTTTTTAAATATATATATTAGAAATTAGGGAATATAATAGAAGTGTGAGGAGGATATATCCGGCGATTACAAAGGCTAAGGGATCAAAGTGTATTCTTTCCATATTTAAAGTTAAAAGTTAATAGTTTTTTTATTAACCCTTTTAGTGCGGGGCGCATGACGTACATGCGCATACAAATCGTGTCCAGGGTGCGGCCGTATGTCGTACATGCGCTAGATTCTTTAAAACTTTAACTTGTCGTTACATGTAACGAACCTTGACTGAGTTAAGTGATGGTGTTTGTTTTAAAAATTAGCTAATAAACACAGCTATTAATAAATATACAACATATCACAAGAAGTTTATAGGAACCATGTAATATGTAAATATTAATAGTAATGATTCAAATCGCGCGTGGTGTCTCATTCAAATCTCGGCAGTAGTATCGTTGACGTATCTCGGCTCAGGGGTTGTTTAGGATGTTCCACGTACATTATGTTCCACATACACGTGTGCGGATGTAATGGTATAAGAGAATTGCTTTTCGCATTTTTGATTTTGATTCGCATTCCCATTTTTTCTCACTTAATCTCTGTTTGAGCAATTGATTTATTGTTCGATTTATTATTACGAAAATAAAGCGAATCGAGTTTATTTTTTTAAGTTGATATGGAAGAACATATCCTAATCAACATGTTTGCATAAATCTCTTATAGGAAAATGGCTAATATAGCGGTAAACGGTGAATACAAATTTACCTCGCCAAAAAAATAATTTGGGCCACAACGGCGCTGCAATCAGATGCAGAATCGTGTTTAGACCCGCCGCATTGAAAGGGTTAAAACACATTTTGGCTGGATTTAAATTTTTAATAGAACCTTATTTTAAATAATGACAATTTTTAATTACATCAATTTTTATATAAATCATAAACTCAGAAAAATATTTTTATTCGCGAAAATATTATAATCAGAATATTAAATTTAAATTAATAACCCATTTCCCAATGACATATTCAGTATAAATGTATAATGATTTACTACAACGTGATGAGTTCTTTATTATTCATGTAAATCCATCGGTTTGATAACGATAAATATTCGGTGAGTGCTGGCCGATAACTCTATTAATTATTAACCTCTGAATATTCGCAGCCGCCGTTAATTTTAATATTGAATCGATCGTCGTTAATTAATTAATCCATCGCGTAATTTTCTTTGGACCCCAATGACATTTCAGTAATATATTAGGAAAAAATACATGACACCTGGCCACTCCTGTCTCATCCACTTTCTGTTCGTCCATTGCCCGAGGGTCGTTCGTTCCATCAAAAACTTTTTTTTTATAGTTAGCGATAAATCCAATTATAAGCTTTGCCAATAGACTTGGCTCTGTTTGCACATTCGTTCCGTTGCGTTTATTTTCATTTTATTGGTTATGAAAAGCGCACGTGACACCATCGGCCATATTGATTTTTTCCGGGATAATACGCATAAATTATTTACTGAATAATACATTTTTAGTGGGCTTATCTAAAATTTAATACAGAAACCCATTTGGCTCACCATAAATTATTCATTAAGAGATGAGTTTATTCCGACGTATATTTTTAATTAATTTAAAAATAAATCTGGTGAGTAACAAGGGATGAAAATGAAAAACAAACATTTGCCCCCGTATTAAGGATTTGAATATTTACGTATGATTGATTAGTCCCGTCGTAAATACTTATGTTATACCGACGTTTTTTTTTTGTGAAAGAAAAATATATTGAAGGGCCTCACGTCAATCTTCCCTTTATTATATCAATCCATTTATTTGTCATGGGAATTTTATTGTCCCGAGATTTTACCAATATTTTTTTCCATGTTCTGTGAACGCAATACGAAAAGTACGTAAACTCTCTTTTTATTATTTGCCCTTTCATAATATATTTAGTTGCCGTTGATGCCTTTCACGGCGGCCATCTTGATCGTAAAGTACGCCATTACAGCGTCGGGTTCACATTTTTTTTAACCTGTCAGATTTCCGAGTGCTGTTGTGCAATAATGTGTTGAGCCATATATATATATTCGGGGATAAAGTATATACATGCAGTTTTATCATCAAATCTGTTTTTATGGCATAAAAAATGTTTTTTATAAAAAAATATATTTGTTTAATTTCAGCCAATTTTTTTTATTATCAAAATGGCGGATTAACTTTATCTCCCTACTAAGCTAAATATATATTTATTATATGAATACTTAAATTTTACGTATTGTGTGACTTTTGCATCATTCGTATCTAAAATATATATGTGGAGAGCGTTCTGACGTCATTAAGATTCCAAGTTTATCCACGTGGAATTATTGCCCCACTACAAATCATCGAATAGATAAATCGCATGTGTGGAATAAGGAGGAAATTTACGAAAAGATTTTCCAGGAATTTACGAATGGTGGTCGTTAATAATTCTTCAAATTCAATAAATCATAAATTGGCTCGGTTCGCCTCCAATAAAATAACCATTAAGGGCAGCACGTGTACCCTTAAGAAATTTACGAAGGAGAGCCGACGTCGATAATGAAAATCGACGTGTTGACAAATCGTCATTAATATTTAACCAGCATCCGAAAACATGACAGTACCGATTATGAGACAAAATATATTTAATAAAATAATATATAATTATGTATCGAGTCACGTACATCGTAACAAATAAAATAAATGTATTTGCTGTTTCATCTGTCGATATGAGGAATAGTGAAATAGAACAGAATTTATTGGGCAGTATGAAGTTGTTACGACTTTACGACGCCTGAACAAAAAGTCATTAGCAACTTTGTTAATTACAAGCACTAGGATGAGTTTTGGCACCATCGGCAAACGTATAAGGGACAACCTTTCTTTGACTAAGTCGTATCCGTGCGTTGGTCTATCTGTCTTGACTGCTGCAAATAAACTTGTCCAGCGCTCTCCCCAGACACATAAAACATGCTAGATGCGCTATAAACGAAGACATTAATTCAATAAATATATAGCAATATTAAGCAACTTAATTTTCATTATCAATTATTTTATAGAACAGTTATGGCTGATTATTTCAGATTTACGACTCAATTTGGCGCGAAAAATTATAGCCAATATATATCAATATAATAATTCTACTCATTACCGACTGTTGTAATTACAGTAATAGCAAATTCATTAATCACATTTTACCCGGAATGAATACGGGATATTGTTCAATTATTTTAATTGTACAATATCGTGCGATATACATATATTACTTAATGGTGGTAATAATGTAGAGTGTTTGGTGCAATTAGTAAAATAAAAATGTCGATAGGTCACACATTATATATTCTTATGTTATATGCATGTCCCAATAATGTCGACTCGGCTTGTTATTTAAATATAAACGGATAGAAACCGGATATTAAACGTGTCAATGAATATTTGCAGAATAGCTCTGGAGAGATCATATTCAAACTGTCCTAGATAAATAGAATTTGCGTGTTGCTGACCATTCGTAAGAGAAAAGATTTGAGTTATACCTTCGTGTGGATTAACGCAATAGACACGAATCTAGATGGCATACTTTTTGTCCAATTTTATTTATCGTCCAATGTAAAGCGAAAAGAAGTGTCATTTCACCTGATTTACTTAAAATATTTACGTAAAACTATATATTTGCTTTTATTTTATTTTTTATGGAAAATCCATGTCAATGTTTTATTTAAAAAAATGTATAGAGTACATAATCACAGTTATAAAGTAGATTTCCTAAATCAACCTCTCTGTCTTTTTACATTGTGTCGTTGTGTGAAATCCGGAAAATTATATTTTGAAGTAATTCTCATTCAAGGTCCCTTATTTTTTGTTATCTTTCGCAGAATTTGGCCTCGCAGTGTCTTGGTGTACGATAAATCCATGTCTATTGAACAGTACTGGATGAGTTTGATTAAATTTCGTATTCAATCGCTTTAATTGAGGAAAATAAACACTTACATCAATCGTTTCATCCTTTGGCAGTAATTCTAAATAAGTAATTCCCTTGAAACCCCACCACACACACACACACAACATTACTTCTTCTGGATGCAATACAAATCGGGCTTATTTTTGTAATGGTTGTCCTTTCCTACCCTTTTGTGTTTCATAATGCCATTAATTATCCACATCTTGTCCCCTTTAACAATTCGCGTTCAGAAGGTCGATTTTTTTTTTCACAGTTCGATTAATTGATCCAAGCGTCTTTGAATACATCTCCATCAAATCTCATAGAGCTTTGTAATCTAGTGTTTTACCCCTCTCACGACCTGGTTCATTCAGTAAGGTAAGATTGGTCGATCAAAATCTGGTAAACCACTTTCTGCATTTTCCGTCGGCAACACTATACACATCACGAATGATTTTACTTGCATTGGCGGCATTTTTAAAAAAGATAAAAATATATCATTTTTATGAAACTCGTATACGTGCAAATGCTAAGACTGTGCAGATTAAACTGAACTAGCAATAGCAAAAAAAAACTTTATTAATTAGTCTTGGGAGATATTTGTAATTGTTTTTATTTTAGAAATTCTATATTGAGCAATCTATTTTTCTGTCCCGTGGATTGGTATGTTTCTTAAATTTACGTTGATTTTATTTTTAATTTATCTTATCCTTGTCTATAATACGTCGATACCATATTTTGATACCAAAAAACATAAAACAAAGATTTTTGATATTAACAATATGGACTGGATTCAAGTCTGGGTCATGATGAACCCATATAGGGATTCGATAAAGATTTCAAAAATGCAAGGGGTCTCTCACACATATATTTTCCCATGTCAAATGTAAAAAAAAGAGTCCGTAGAATGCATAGATTTCGCCAGATGGCTAACCTATCCGAGTAACTAACGTAACTCCTGTTGTTATTCTGTTGATATCCTGTTGATTGTTATTGTAGGCCGTTTTTAACTCTTCTGCTGAGTATATTTTTTTTTTAAATGCAATATGTCATTTCGATGATATATTTAGATAGATCGAACCATGGCTATTGCAAACCAGATAAATTTCTAATTTTTTTAAAGTATTTAAAATACTCTACGTTTTATTAAAACACCATGATGGTTTAGAAGGGCACTTAAATGAGTATTAAAATATCTATTTATCACCTCCCAACCCCTACCGAGGGGGGGGGGGTACCCACCAAAAATTTATCAGAAATGAAACATAACTATCTACCATACCATTAAAATTGATGGTCAGTTCTCATTACACTTTTTATATTACAGTCAACATAAATCTGCATAAATTGACTAGGGGCCCAATTGAACTTTGATAAATACCCAACAAAACAGTGCAAAAATATGTACATGTTGGTGTACACATATATTATTATAAATAAATCTGGTCTCTAACGGATTTCTCACCACAGAGCCAGTATACCCTGGGAAGGAAAACCCTAATCTGTTGACCAACAATCGGTCTAGTCTCGATACTCGGACCCTTCTCTGAGGAAGTCTTTCCCATGATGAAAGGAGTGCTATTGCGCGACAGGGCTAATAATCACTTGTGACCGGCTACTTGGGACTCGTTTTGGGCAGATGTGCATATGTATGCCTGTGTATATCTATATAGGTGTGCGTGTGGTCGCTCTTCTCGTCACTCGTGACTCGTTATAAAGCAGATAGCCTTAGAAACAAAGAGCGAACACCGAGGCAAGCCTCCCTGCTTGCCTGGACACAGACAAAGCCAGGTAAAATCCGATACCAATATGGGTAGAAGATGTACGTCGAAATGCAAGCAATGGACAAGAATAGGAAATCTTTTTATAAAAAAAACCATACTAAGACGGCTTGGATCCCTGTGGTATAGACACAAAAAGAGCCCTCACGTCACGTGGGAGGTTCCTTCGGCCTCGATTACCATTCTAGAGTCTGGTAAGCCTCAAACGCTCAGCGAGTTAGTGTCAATACTGGCAAATGATAATGAATGATGATATAATTGTGCTAGATGGTTTGAGTATCTACTTTAAGAGAATGTTTTCTTTTATCAAAAAAATATATTATTTATACAATGTGTCGCATTATTGAATGGATAGCTGATGAACTGATAATTTATTAAATACCTGCTTATCAAATAATATATTTTTTTTATTATAATAAATAAAATTCATTATATTTAATAGCTGCCAAATATATAGATGTAAGTAATAAGTAAAACTACACAGTGCACTTCGTATGGCATATCATAAACATGTCCAATACTTTCCGGTCGCTATATTTTATGGCTCAGTGACGTCATATCCTTTTTCACTTTCCGTCATAGCGTAATGAATGGAGGCATTACATACATCCGTGTGGAATTTAAATTTTTGCATTATTTTCGCGGCGGCCCTGCAAAGAAAGCGACTGGAATTCGCAGCGTAGGACAATCGTAACTTTGGCTGAACTTAAATAGCAGACCATTACCCGATAGTCATGGGGCAATTTATGCTAATCGGCACACATTTTCTCGGTAAAAATAGTTTCATGGAATTAGCGTTGGGGTTGAATAATAAACGACTTTCAACTGATAAGGGACGACATTCTTCGTTAACCCCTATATCTATCCGACACGATAGCAATCGCACGTCAATGACCCTCGAATTATTGCGAATTTTCAGATTTGTAAAAATATATTTGTGCGATTTTATCGAAGAAATACATTACAAATGTGACTGAAAACGTGTGAAAATATATAAAATAACATAATAAATGTGATTCGTGTCGTATGTGAGCGTCTTTGCATATCAATATTTTTAATATAAATATTTATTTATATACGCGATATATTTATTATATATATAAAATATTATATTATACCGTCGAGCTTATTTATAAGTAGCGAAAAGTATGAATCATATCAAGACTGATTAAAATTTTGTGTCAAAACTGTGGATTTGGAACTGACGCGGGTTTCATATGCGAACCTTTGTGGCGTGGTCTCCAGTGATATTAGGGGTTGAAAGCATGGTGATAAGTGAGGGTCATACGTCGAAATATTAAATTTATAAAATATGGCTATGGATAGTGGTAGCAGCACTCCCAAAAGCTTGGAGTACAATAGGCAAGGATCTGCCGATAGTGATTCGGGGGGTGGTGTGGGCCGCGGAGGCGTCGGCGTCCGGGGCAAGGACCTGGTGCACAAGTGCCACAGCGACCCGGGAGGGGGCGCAGGCACCGATGGGACCGTCAGGACCATCAGACAACGTTCCACCAGCAGCAGCACTAGAAAGTGCGTTCTCACCCTGGACGGATACTCGTATGTTATAGGTAAGTCGGTTGCTCTCCCCCATATGGGTCACGCTCGTCAATCGATCCCGAAGTCGGCGCCCCGTGTCCAATAATCCATATTGGCACATCTGGTGGGGCCCCCGAGGAATACAAATGATTCGACCATCACCTTTTATTCATTTATATACATTGCTCAGTGAAGAAATAAGTTTTTCGATTCAATTTAGCCAATTGATATGAATTGAATAGCTTAATACAATCTACAGGAGGTTCTCATATTGAAAATTTAAACAGCATCCATTTTGGGAAAAATCCTAATTTATTTTATTAAACATTGAGAAAATATAAACACAAGTAACCTTTTTATAACACGGTTTAGATTTGCCACAGTTATTTGTAATGCGGTTTTATCAATGTATACATTTTTTAATTTATTTAAAATGCATATTGCAAATAAGGAATTTGCGATGTCTTAATAGAAGAATAAATTAACAAGAAGATTGTAAAATTATTAAATTCTAGAATAATTTTTCTTGAATACAGTCATCAACTGAAAGAAGCCGCAAATTCAAAATATCTTATTTGATCTATCGACACTTCGCTCCATCTTTCAGTTGTAATGTAGCATCCTGCTGTATACTGTCCAATCACCTTAGCCATTGTTTTCCTTTTCTCCAGGAATAGAAAGGCATGTTGATCATAACCTTTTTTGCAAAAGGCATGTTGATCATAGCTGACTGTCTCGCATCTTTGCCACATGTCCGGTCCTCCGGAGTATGGCCACTCTGACGATAGCTGTGACCGGAATATTCCTATATGTTCTGCAAAGCTCCTCGTTTCGTCAGATAAGCTAGCCTCTCCAAGCTCCAAATATTCGTCTTAAAATCCTAACGTCGCTCATTTTGTTTTGCCAAAGCCAGAAAAATTCAAACCTGTGTGTCAGAATGGGTCTGATGAGGATCCTGTAGAGCCTAAAGTTATTCTTCCTTGAGAAGAATCTCGACAATAAATATTTTTTAAGTTAAATTTCTTGATTGTACTTCCAAATAACTTTTATTATTTTGATTTAACAAATAAATATGTTAAAGTTCTTGAATTAACATTGAAATTCGTCAGAAACCATCTGCTTTTTTTTTACTGGGTTTGGGTCATATATTAGGTGTAGTAAAAAGTCTTGTCGTATTTTTTCAATAAAATTCAAGTTCATTTTTTTATACATTTAATGATTTATTTTTACATAAAAAAATTACCATTAAATTGTATAACCTTCTGTCATCTATTTTCCAAATTTAAAATACCTATCATGAAAAATCCTGCTGAATTGGAATTAAAAAATCAAAAATGGCCAATTTTGCTTTATTTTTAAAAAAAACTGTTTCATAAAACGAAAAAAATGGTAGTCTGAAGGGGCTAAGTCTAGCGAGTAAGCAGGATGCACTAAAGCCGTCAAAAACCCAAGTCATCCATCTTTTTCAGGGAGGAGCAAGATTTTTTCCTAAAATTCCTTCTTTTCGAATTTTTCCCATTTTTTCAGACACTTCTGAGTGAATGGTCCACTTTGTACCGGTTATATTTGACAGTTCTTTGATGCCAGAGTTTTTTTTTTTTCAATTTCAAATTTTATGACGGCTTTATTTACTATACACGTCGTCCACTTCGCATCTTTTAGGTCAAAATTTTCGGATTTTAATTTTCTGTACCAGCGTTGACATTCTTTGACATCTAATACGTCTCCATAAATGTCGCAAACATTACTTGTAGCGATAGTTGCGCTTTTCTTGGAGTGAACTGAAAGAGTATGCGGTCTACTGAAAGAACAAATTCGAACATTGCGATAGGGTCGAGTAATTTTTTTATTTTTTGTATTGCACACATTAAAATAACACGTCTTGACTCGTCAAAGGACTAAAAACAACTTCTTCTAAAACTACCCTTTGAAAATACTACAATACTTTTTATTACACCTAATATAACGGCATATCTTAGAAAACTATATAGTATATACCATGGTAAAGAAGTATTTGCCGTACATAACATTTCCAGGAAAAATAATTTCATTTAAACATTTCTAATAAAAAGCTATGGATAAAACGCAGAAAACTGCTAACCAAAGCTCTTATGACTCATATATAATTCTTATGACTCGTATTTTACGGTGTTAAGTCATACTTTTTATAGTATTGATTTTCTTTATACAATCACCTGATGATCTACCTCATAGATAATGAAGTATACATTTATCTGCAGAGCCAAGGACGTATTTACCACCATTTTACATTGTTATTAATCTGTAACAATATCACTATCTTCCGCTTATTCACAACGATCCAGTATCTTCTTGTACATTTATAGTCCACTATCATCAGCGTTGGGCTTTCTTTCTTTCCTAGAACAGGAAAGATTGTTCACCATATGCTTTTTCGGTGAGTAATTTTCTTGTATCCTTGAAACGTTAAATCTGTACAGCTTCAGATATCATTTTTTTTATCTTGATGTACGCGTTCGTGGGTCGTCTTGTTTCTTTAAATCGAATAGATTAGATTTAATCAGATTTAATGATTTATAAAAAAAAATAAGTGAAAAGTAATGCTATTCCATAAATTTGCAAAGTGATATTCTTGGTATTTCTCTGTATTTTTAGAATGTATGCTTACATTTTGTATTACAATATATTTATCTAGCATTTCATGAAACGTATACCGAGTATATCCGGGTAAATCGGAGACGGGTGTAGTTGAGTATTGCGAATATTTGGAAACTACTTACACAGGGTGTATTAGATTAGCTTTTACCTCAAGTTCATATGTACTCAAGAAGACTAATGCGTACATATATACCATGAATTATTAAATCACTTATATATATAATATAATAAATATCATGTCATTTTTATGAATAATATTTGCTATAATATGGCATAAATATATATTGAATTCTGCTATTCAAGAGTCTGGCAAGGCTCATACGCTCAGCGAGTGAGTGTCTCGTGGTTGGCAAATGATGATGATACTATTAAAACGTATCTAAGATCATAATTAACTTAATATATTAAAAAAAACTATTATTTTTAACTGTAATTAAGCTATATACATTGATAATCCAAGTGTTCAAAAGTTAATTGGCTTCCTTCCTTTGACGACCCCATTGAACTTTACTATTTAGCAAGAGAGCATCACTAAACTTTAATGAGTTATTAAAACTAGTAGACCGTTAAATTTACATGTAATTTATCTTGATTATATTGTAATAAGATTAAATTGCAGTTTTAAAGCAATATTTTTACATCAAATTATTTTTTTATTCATGTACATACTAGAGATGAATTTGTTATTTTTCTATGCCTTATTTAAAATTTACAACTCTATCATCTTAATCAAAACGAGTTACTTAACTTTATTATTATGGCAATTAAATATAATTGGTATAAAATACAAATCTTCTTGGCAACAAAGCCGGAGGCTGTCTTCGATGTGTTCCAATAATACGTTATTATCGTTTGAATAAAATCTGCCATAAATTTCTACGTATTTAAATAATTCTTAAAATATATATCATTGCTTGAGATGGATATTTTGCAACATATTCGTGTTATAATATTATTTTCAGAATATTTCCTACGGGGGTAAGTGTGTGCTCTGTCGCGCAAAGAATTTTAATATAATAAGGCATTTGCTAGTGAATTTTATATTCCGCTCCAGCCGTCATTATGCTTCTAGAATTAAATTATAACTCAAAGCCACCATTATTTAACGTCAGCAAGAACTGCACAATATGCATAAGTAGTAGCAGATTTATTTAATTAAAATAATATCGCAAATATGTATGTTGCTATATATATTTTTCATGTATATTTATCATTATTTTGTTTTGTTTCAGGTGTGTATCCATCGGTGTCTGTGTGGGTTTTTTCGATAAGGTAAAATATACGCTGAAAATATGTTAATATATTCTCGTATGAAATATTTTTTTTCGGAATATAAGGCGTTATTGAAATTGTTGACAAGTTGAAAACTCACGTCTAAAAAGTTCAGTCGTTAAAATCCATAGATGTATTACGACCTGAAGTTTCCCAATTAAAATTCATTTTCGGCATAAAATCTGATTCTGAATATTTAAATTTAACTTTGAAGAATTTGTGAATAATTAAAGAAGAAAAAAGAGCTAGATGTGGGGGATTTTTTTTCAACTCAATTATTTATATGCATTATAAATATTATTATTATTCATTTTTTAATAATAATTTCTTTTAATATACACACTTGTCCTTTCTATCCTTGATTTATGCGTGGTTTTAGAGAATTTTTTACAACCCCGCTATTTTTTGCAATTTAATCTATGAAACAAAACTCTGATTGATTATAGAAAATTATATTCAAAAAAGAATTCCTATCGACACTAATATAATAAAAATATATAATTGTCCTAAGGAATAAACCCCATGTTTATCAGGAGAACAAATTCAATTTTTGTGCGAGCAAAATAATTAATACTCTTAATTACATTCAAATAAAAGGACTGGTGATGCGAAAGGAGTCATGTAATATTTCTAAAAAGAGGTATAATTGAAGAAAATTTATAAATAATTAACCAAGTATATAATGCCGATAAAACTGGATGATACTGGAATAAAATTTCCAGCAAGACATATTTATCCAAATCTGAAAAAAATCTATAAGGATCGAGTGACGATATTATCATTCAGTAATACAACCGAGAATATAGAATTATGAAACTGTCTCTGATCAACTGAGTTCTCTATCTAAGATCATTAAAAAATATATATTATAGTCCTGTATATTGGAGGGCTAACACAAAAGCTTGGATGACGACATACTATTTTTTAAATGATTTTAAAACTATTTTGTTCTTAACACAAAAAGAAATATTCCATTTAAAGTATTTTTGCTTTTCGATAACGTATATAACCAAATACTGTTATAAGTGGATAATCCAACTATTAAATCAGGAATCATCTCAACCATAAAATTAAATTTTGACGTAGGTTAATGAAGATAGAGAATTATCGATTCCAGAATTTTGAAAAAAATCCTATATTTTGTATGAGCTTCATATCTTTTTAAGCGTTTTTTTAATGTAACCTTTGATTTGTTAAAATCTCCATGTTTTTATAGTAATTCAAATGCTATGCTTTTAATACTTATTTTTTCGTGTCGTGAAGTCGTGAAGCGAATAAATAAAGCTTTAAATAAATAGTTATTCATAATATGCTTCATAATTTGCTGGATATTTGATCAACGAATAACGCAACACGTTTCAATGGCATGTTTCACTCGCATTCGGTACATTGCACCGAATGCGAGTGAGAAAAAACATCGCATGTGTGCAACAGCAACAAATTTTTTTATTTTTTTTATTAAGGAAAATGATTATTTTTAATATTTATTCTTTACACATTTTTAGACAAATACAAAAAGTTTGTAACATGCAGGATCTATATTAAAAGAGTTTTTCGAGTAAAATCAAAAACGTGATATCCCCAATACCGATACTTTCGAAACAGAAACCATTTTAATTTTAAAACTAGATGCTTTCTTAATGATTTTATTATTATTAGTACCTTTAAACATTTGTAAAAATATTTATAATTTGTAATAAAAGTGAATAAATCTTTAACTATCGTTTCCTACATATATAAGACGATTTATTTCATTTTCTTTTAAAAAAAACTTGTTTTTTTATTTAAAAATATCATATTTTGAAAGCATTTAAATTTTCTAGAAATTTGTGGCTTCGATTTTCATTAAACAATCATATTTTTGGCTGAGAATAATATTTTTTCTTTAAAGTAAAAACATATTCCAATTAAGAGATTTTAAATATCATTTCTTCTCGCTTTAACAGAATATATACGTGTTTTTAAAATCATATTTTTTTTTAAATAATTAGTATTCCGTACAGTAACCGAGATAAATTTATGATCTGCATTATCAAGTGCGCTCTGTATTCAATAATCGAATATGCTACATAGCAATCCGATCATCCGTAGCTTCGTTAAGCACCAAACCGAATGCCATTTTCGCAATTAATATGCAAAGCAAGTTCAACAAACGATCATTAGCTTATGGGAAAATTAACTAGTTTCGATTCGATAGCCTACTGAATTTCATTGCAATGAATATAAAATACATGGAAATCAATATGCTGTGCAATAAAAATTTTCAACTACACACAGTCTCGCCTTACATGCAATAAGGAAAGAAGAAAACAGGTGAAAGTTGAGCACGAAGAGTGCTCAAGCATCCACCCCACGCTTTGTGGAGAGTCTCCTATTATTGGAAGTGGTGTGCCCTTCCGGACACGATGGCGTCGGCGTCGCCTGCAGCCGCGCCCATTTGAAACGGAAGCAATTCTCTGCATGCGAGAGGGTTACTCGAGCAGTTATAAGATTACCACCTCGTTCATATTTTTTTTATTATATCCTACTACACCCGCCTCGATCTCCGATAATATTTCCAGAAATTTAATCTTGTGTGGATAAAAAAATGAAAACCCCAAGAGAGCGGCGCGAATACTTTTATTAAAAAAATATAATTTCGCGTGCTGAAAATGATTCTTGTATTTCGATAATACTAGATGCCAAAGTCGGTTTATCCTCATAATGAAAATGTCTTTCTCAAAGGCGTCTTTCAATACACGTAAATAAATTCCTTATTGCTTTTCAGACGGTATCGTAATTATTATTATTATTTTTTTATTACTGAAATGATATTTTTAACATATACGTAGTTTTTAGAGGGTTAAAGTGGCATTCGGGGTGGTTCGTGGTACAGGAGTGCTGGTCAATAGTCAATTACATGCCGCTTCTCGTGTTTCTTTATGGCTTAGTCGGTGATTAGTCTGCTACTTCTAGGCCCATAGGCTAATAATAGCCTATACGATCTACCCTATGTTCTTTTCTACACGCCAAATTGTGAGCCGTAGAAACGTATATAATTTTTCAGTAACATCCTGTATTTTAAATATTCAAATTTATACTACACAGTGCAATTGGGTGCAGGTGTAAGCTCGGCTTATCACATACTGTCGGGATATGTGAGCTATTCTACAAAGGAAGCCCTAGATATCCTAAATAAATAGATAAACTTATGACAAATATAAATTTATTTATAATATATTTATAATATTTTTTAAGATAATACTAATGCCTCATATGCACCTAATTTTACGGCAGTTGCATCTACTTTATCTCTGAAATAATTTAAATATATTTATACTTTGTATTTTATATTAATGCGTGTTTTTGATAACTTACCCAATTTCTCTCGGAGATTCCATATTAGCGACAACAACGGACACGTCTTTTTTCACGTTTGAAAAATATGTCAAATCCACAACTTGTTCTTTTTCGCTGAGATTTATGACGATTGCGTATGTATCATATCCAGATAATGATCTGAAAAAATGTATTATTGATTTAGGCATTGGAGTTATGTAAATTTTTTGACGTGGGTGCTAGCTTGGGTTTCTTATTTAGTTGTATTTTGCGATTCCCGGGATTCCAAAAAGTTTATACCCCAATCTTTGCGATTTTCAACGAAAATTTGAATGTAAAAATAGATATATTTAATTTATAAAGCTTATTTTATTTAATTCTTATTTATAATCATCCCAATTAACAATTATTTACTAAATAAAGCTTTTCAAATATAATAATGTCGATATTATTACTGTAATTTAAGAATTAAAAGCCCTGAAACTTGTGTATCTTTGCAAATACATTTTTTTTTATTATTAATTCAATAGTATAATCTGTCAACTATTACAATAGGTTGCTTTTATCATAGTAATTAATTTGTCAAGAAAGGATCCAACGATCCTATCTCCAAAGCAAATACATAAATTGATCAAATAATTAATTTTTATAATCCTCATATTTATCTGAATATATTCAACTTTTATAATAATGTTTTATTTATTATGAGTTGACTTGAAAAATATTTAATATAAACTAACGCGAAATATAAATTTTGATTAGATTAATTTTACATACCGGAGAATAATTTTTGTGTGTACATAGAAACGATTTACAAGAGGGAAAGGAAGTGTATTACAAATCCTCGTGAATGTCGAACAAATAAAGGCATTTTTTTTCAAGATTGGTTTTTATATATAGCAGATGTTCATTAAAAAGACAAATCTCTTATTATTCGCCATTTTCAAAACAATAAAAATGGGTTTTCAGTCGTTTGATTAAATTAACAGAAGTATAGAGAGGCTAAGAGCTTTCAGTATCTAGAAAATAAAGTTAAATACTTTTGCTCTTTATAAAATAGAAAACTAAATAATCAAAAATATCCTGTCCATTAGTCAAAATTGTGAGACAAATATTACGGTTTTGTTTTTAAGCAGAAGGTTATGGTTTACGGAATTAATTAACCTCGTTTGTACATTTATATTTTACCTTTGAAATCCAAAAACATCATCGTTGAACGCCATAGATTCATATTTTCCATGGCTAAATGTGGGCAACGATCGTAATGCAACGCAAGCCTGATATATCTTGTAATGGCTTCGTTCAGCTTCCTTTTGATTCTCTAGATTTATCGTCATATAGTTTTCATTCACAGGCAACCACGTCTTATTTCCAGTCGAGAATCCTAGAGATTATTACCATATTTCAGTCGCTACACCATTTATTTTATTCAGAATCTAACGGTATTATCTATCACCTGCATTCGTATTGTTGTTCCATTGGAAAGGTGTCCTGGCCGCGTCTCTAGACGAATTCCAGTAATTTATCGGATCATCTGTATTGCATGCCAGAGGATCCTGTGTATCTTCCCATGTTATATTTGTATTCAACATACCGATTTCTTCACCCTTTTAATAAATAAATTATTCATTGAACAAATACATCGTTTATTTTATAAATCCATTTATTCATTATTTTATAGTTATTAAAAGCCTAAATATTTTTAACCTGTATCATGGCTTTTAGTTAACATATCATATTAATAATAAAGGTTAACCGCGACTGAGCTAAGTTTACTACCCGGATACGTTAAGCTACCGGCGAAAATCTTTTATTTGTAAGAATTCTCCTTATTCTACATATCATTATAATCGAACTTTTGTAATTTATCTTATTCTTTAATCGTTATCTGGTAAAATAAAAATAAAAAATAATCTATACGTTTTTTGTGGTCCTTCGACAAATACATTCGCCTCATTGCATCACAACACACAATCATATTCTGTTGGATTCGCTTCAGGCCCCCTCTGTTCAATTCTAACTGAAATTCAGTTTGTGGTATGATGAAATTACTTGCATTATACGTAACGGCTATGCCTGGTAATAGTGTAGCGATCATGTTGAACCCGTCTATTCTTTGGGGCCCATACCTTGTACCCACTCTCCATTGGTCGTGGTTGCCAATCTGAATTATAATTACACATATCAGTGTTCCATTTTCGTGTTAGATTATTTAAAATGTAATTACTTACCACCCAGTTGGCGGTTTTTCCCATGGGCATGTAGGTGAGCCATCGATCTGTGATATGCTTAATGTCTTTCGCCGATGAGTATTTCTTGACATCGGTGATGAAGCCAAAGTTAAACGGCATATGCGATCCTTCGCTGGTCTCATTGCAATAGTATCGCATTGTGTTTTTGATATCAAAATAAGCCTCAGTCATCATTACTCTGAAAAAGGTATATATTTTGATCAAGCTATATGTTTTATGTTATCAATTTAAAAATATATAATGGCCACGTGCTTATAATTCTATAAATATGATATTAAAACAAATATTCATCTCATCGGATTGATAACAACTGGTGTTAAATTATTTATTACAGAACGATTCTCCATGTTTATCTTATAAAGCTATTAATTATTAATTATTTGCCTAATAGTTTCGTTAATTTTATGGTTTGTTTAGATTAAGAGGGTTATATATATATTTATATTAACGAGTTATGAAATATTTATCTCTTACCTCGTGAGACCGTCCCGCTGTGTACACTCTTCAAACACACTCCTCCACTCGTATACCATCCAATAAGACTCATCCCGATTCTTGGTGTAAATATGATCCAAATATCCATAGTCGTCAGGACCCTTGCTAGGATCACCTGTCCTCGGCTCGTCAGGATATTTTCCACCAAAGTCATCCTTGTTAACCTCGAACAGGTGACTAATGGCACCGATACGGAAACCGGCTACGCCTTTCTGCAACCAAAATCTAATAATTTCCTAAAAAAATATGTTTTTTGTTATTCTCTGATAATTTATAATGTATGTTTAAATCGTACCTTCATTTTCTTGACAACAGCCGGGTTTCTGAAGTTAAAATCGGGTTGCTGTACCACAAACTGATGGAAATAAAATTGATCACGCTCTGCTCTGTATTCCCAGGCTGATTTGCGAAACACGCCTACCTGAATGCAACAAAAATGTATATTTTTTAACCTGGATATCGAATTTTATTTGTGTCTTAATTAACCTTTAATACATTATATTTTATTTATATTTCGTAATTCAATAAATATATCATATATGCTGACCCAATTATTCGGCGGTAGTCTATTCCCTTCTTCGTCGGTGTATCCATCTGCCCAAACGTACCAATCCGCATATTCGCTGCTTTTATTCAACGATTGGATAAACCATTCGCATTCATCGCTCGAATGATTCGGCACAAAATCCATGATAATCTTTATATCTATGAAATATTAAAAATTACATAATTATGAATATAAATGATATAATATGTAAATTTAGTACCTAATTTTTTGGCTTCTTCTAGCATATTTTCAAAATCTTCCATTGTTCCATATTGAGGATCGATATCGAAAAAGTCTGCTATGTCGTATCCCGAATCGTGTTGAGGTGATTTATATATCGGCGATAGCCAGGTTGCGCCGATACCGGCATCCTTGAGATGCTGAAGCCTACTTGTTATTCCTGCAGAATATTTATGGATGCATCGTGTCGTCACAATATTATAATATGAATAGCTTACCTTTTAAATCGGTTCCATCGCCATTGCTATCCTGAAATGATCTAGGATAAATCTGATAGAACACGGTTTTTTCCCACCAATCTAATTCTTTCAAATCATCCGCAGACGAATGATTTATTAAGAAAATTACACTCAATAAATAGCACCAATGTATTATCATTTTGAATATTTAATTTAACTAAATATTTAATAGTTATTCTATGAGTAACTGTATACTAATGAGAGTAATATGAATCGCACGTATGCTGTATATATTCTTTTTATCTTTGAATATATTATATAATGCATTTGTGATAAACTCTTGACCAATTATAACATGTCATCCTTCAATACATGTGATATAAGAGCCAAGTGTCAGTATAATCAATATATTATAATATTAAGATATGTTGATTGACACGTATGTACATGATTCAAACAGTTTTTGAAATGAGATAATATGTGTAACAAACCGTATATTTTGTGTACAACATCTGATAATATTATTACGTTTTCTTAAAATAGTCCGTATATAGATTTTTGTTATAGTGTTTAACTTCTTCATTAGTTGAATCTTTATTAAGGCAATGCTCGCAAAACGTAAACTATTCGTGGTTTTTCATCTTCAGAAGTAGAAAATCGTCTGATGAATGCGGAGGCTAGGAAATCACATCACTAACATTAAATGTCTCAGTAACTACCCCCGCATCTTAAAAAGCTTTATCAAAATGTATCCATCAAAATAATTTATTAAAAACGGTGTTTTTTCGATTATATTTTTTGGCATATTTTTCATTTTTTTAGTAAAAATCGACAAGTACATCTAAATAGGTAAAACTGTTTTAACATTCAACAATACAGTTATCAATCAATGTGGCTATCGATGTCAAGATTCATCAGTAAAACGTGTAATACAGAAATGGTGATATTAAGACTTAGTTGCCGCATATATTTTTTTATCAAAACTTATATTTGAATTAGTTATAATGTTGAAAAGTTCTAAATTTATTTGTTCTTTGTATGTTTTGTACGTTTTTGGACAAAGAAAATCTATTGGTCTTTTTCTTTACTCGAGAATGGTGACTTTTTCGGAAGCTGCAAGATTTTTGAAGCTTCCAAACTGATCTTTTGATCGCGAATATTAGAAAGTCTACTACAGCTACTTTTAACCACGATCGTCTGCTGAAGGCGATATTTTTGTTCATAAAAAAGGTATTTTTAAGGTATCCAGAAGCTCATTCCTTTCATCTTGTAAATAAATTAAAGAAGGGTAGTTTTCTCGACGTCTTCCGTTCAGAGAAGATTTAACATTCTTCGGTAGCACAACATTTTAAACGCTTCATTGATTATTATTCGCTACTAGCAAAGTTCATGTCACGCAAAAATAGAGAAGTACAGATCACACGTAGCACTGCAAAGTGTAGAGACGGATCTTTAAGATGAGTCGGTGACGACGTTTTGTTTGTTATTACATTTATTATCTTAAATGAATTTATTTTATATTATTTAAATTTTCAAATCAGGTTAAATATATTTTTTATTATAAATTTATGTTATATTCATGATTTAAAAATGCACATCATACTTAATCTTCAAATACAGCCCCAAAAACAATTATCTTATAGTAAAATTCGTATTCAAACGTAGAACAAAATTAATTTTCATAAATAAAAAAAATATCTTATAGCATTTATAATTTTATTTTGATCGTAATATTATTTTTATTATATCATGATAATACTAATGCTTCATATGCACCTAATTTTACGGCAGCTGCATCAACTTTATCTCTGAAATAATTTAAATATATTAATACTTTGCATTTTACATGTATGCGTGTTTTTGATAACTTACCCAATTTCTCTCGGAGATTCCATATTAGCGACAACAACGGATACATCTTTTTTCACGTTTGAAAAATATGTCAAATCCACAACTTGTTCTTCCTCGCTGAGATTTATGACGATTGCGTATGTATCGTATCCAGATAATGATCTAAAAAATGAATTAGCGTTTTTAATTGGTTGCTAGGGTTGCTTATTTAATTGTATTTTGCAATTCCCAGGATTTTAGAAAATGTATATCTTTGCGATTTTCATTAAAAATTTTAATGTAAAAATAGATAATATTAACAGTGAGCAATGATATATATTAAAACTGCTCGTAAACATTGAAAAAATAATGGCATTGTTTAATAAAATAAGAGAAAACTCTCATTAGCCACTATTTCCTAAACAGTAATGAGTTTCCAGCCTTTTTATTTCATTAAAAAAAATCTATTAATATAACGGAGTAATTAAGATTAATGACAACTTATATTAATAGAATAAAAACAATCTACAAAATAAAATTGAATACAATTATATATAACAGATAAATATAGAAATGAGTCACATATTTAGCCAAGAAACAGTCCCAGAAAAACCTATAAAAAAATCAATATGATTTTTTTATTTTTAAGTTGTTAAAGTAAACAATTTTCGGAATCAATTAGCTAAGGTTATACGTGTATAGTTTACCTTTCAAATCCAAAAATTGCATCGTTGAAAGCCATAGATTCGTATTTTCCATGGCTAAATGCGGGCATCGATCTTAATGCAACGCAAGCCTGATATATCTTGTAATGGCTTCGCTTGGCTTCCTTCTGATTCTCCAGATTTATAGTCATATAGTTTTCATTCACAGGCAACCACGTCTTATTTCCAGTCGAGAATCCTAGGGATTATTCACATTTTTCAGTTACAATATCATTTATTTTATACAGTATCCAACGGAATTATCTATCACCTGCATTCGTATCGTTGTTCCATTGGAAAGGTGTCCTGGCCGGGTCTCTAGAGGACTTCCAGTAATTTATCGGATCGTCCGTATTGCATGCCTGAGGATCCTGTGTATCTTCCCACGTTATATTTGTATTCAGCATGCCGATCTCTTCGCCCTGTTGTTTTACGAATAATATTTTATTAAAAAATTCATTGAAAAATTCAAATACTATGTCGATTATTATAAATTGAGTATTTCATATGGATGACATATTTCCAATATGGAAAGCGGCCGATGTTCATTGGTCCATATCCGTACGTATGTATGTCTGTATAAATAAATACGATTCCTCATTGTTCTTCGACAAATCCATTCGCCTCAATTCATCACAACAGACAAACATGTTCTGATGAAATCGCTTCGGGCTCCCTCTGCTCGATTTCAGCTGAAATTCAGTTCATGTTATGATAAGATTACTTGCATTATACGTGACGGCTGCGCCTGGTAACAGTGTTGCGATCATGTTGAGACCGTCTATTCTTTGGGGTCCATACCTCGCACCCACTCTCCATTGGTCGTGGTTGCCGATCTGAAATATAATTACTCATATCAACGTTTCATTTTCGCGTTAGATTAATTAAAATGTAATTACTTACCACCCAGTTGGCGGTTTTTCCCATGGGCATGTAGGTGAGCCATCGATCCGTGGTGTGCTTAATGTCTTTCGCCGATGAGTATTCATTGACGTCGGTGATGAGGCCAAAGTTAAACGGCATATGCGATCCTTCGCTAGTCTCGTTGCCATAGTATCGCATTGTGCCTTTGATGTCTGAATAAGCCTCAGTCATCATTATTCTGAAAAAGGTATATATTTTGTTCGAGCAATATGTTTTATGTTATCAATTTAAAAATATAATATGGCCACGTGTTTATAATCCTATAAATACGATATTAAAACAAATATTCATCTCATCGGATTGATAACAACTGGTGTTAAATTATTTATTACAGAACGATTCTTTATGTTTATCTTACAAAGCTATTAATTATTAATTAATTGCCTAATAGCTTAATCAATTTTATGGTTTGTTTAGATTAAAGAGGTTATTGAGCTTTGAAAAAAATATCTCTCACCTTGTTAGTCCGTCTTCTTGTGTAAACTCCTCAAACACACTCCTCCATTCGTACACCATCCAATAAGTCTCATCACGGTCCTTGGTATAGATGTGACTCAAATATCCATAGTCGTCGGGACCCTGGCCAGGTTCACCTGTCCTCGGCTCGTCTGGATATTTTCCGTCAAAGTCATCCTTGTTAACCTCGAACAGGTGATTAATGGCGTCGATGCGGAAACCGGCCACGCCTTTCTTGAGCCAGAATCGAATAATTTCCTGAAAAATATATTTTTTTAGTCTCTGATAATTTATAAAGTTTCCCTTAAATATTTGAAACATACCTTCATTTTCTCGACAACAGCCGGGTTTCTGTAGTTGAAATCAGGTTGCTGAACAACAAACTGATGCAAATAGAATTGATCACGCTCTTCTCTGTATTCCCACGCCGATTTGCGAAACACGCTCACCTATATGCAACAAAAATATATATGATTATAACACCGGAATGGTGTACTGTGATATCAAATGTCATTTATGTATATAATTGGAAAAATAATTGGCATCCTTTAATTAATTAAACAACTAAAATTTCCATGCCTACGCAATTATTTTATTTATATTTCGAAATTCATTTAATTTATCATATATGCTAACCCAATTATTCGGCGGTAGTCTGTTTCCTTCTTCATCAGTGTGTCCATCTGCCCAAACGTACCAATCCGCATATTCGCTGCTTTTATTCAACGATTGGATAAACCATTCGCATTCATCGCTCGAATGATTCGGCACAAGATCCATGATAATCTTAATATCTATGAAATATTACAAATTATATAATCATGTATATAAATGATATAATATGTAAATTTAGTACCTAATTTTTTGGCTTCTTCTAGCATATTTTCAAAATCTTCCATTGTTCCATATTGAGGATCGATATCGAAAAAGTCTGCTATGTCGTATCCCGAATCGTGTTGAGGTGATTTATATATCGGCGATAGCCAGGTTGCGCCGATACCGGCATCCTTGAGATGCTGAAGCCTACTTGTTATTCCTGCAGAATATTTATGGATGCAGCGTGTCGTCACAATATTATAATATGAATAGCTTACCTTTTAAATCGCCGGTTCCATCGCCATTGCTATCCTGAAATGATCTAGGATAAATCTGATAGAACACGGTTTTTTCCCACCAATCTAATTCTTTCAAATCATCCGCAGCCGAATGATTTATTAAGAAAATTACACTCAATAAAAAACACCAACGTATCAACATTTTGAATATTTAATTCAACTAAATATTTAATTGTTATTCTATGAATAACTGAATACTAATGAAAGTAATACGAATCGCGAGTATGCTATATATACTCTTCGTATCTTTGAATATATTATATAATGCATTTGTGATAAACTGTTGACCGATTATAACCTGTCATCCTTCACCTCATGTGATTTAAGAGTTAATTGTCAGTATGATCAATATATTATAATATTAAGATTCGTTTATTGATACGCATGTACGTGATTGACAAAGCTGGTGTGGAAATGAGATAATTTTTGATTATTGGTGACAAACCGTATATTTTAATTTCAAGGTCTAATATGCGGTGATTTTGATTTTTTTTAAATATAATCACATATTATTTCGTATTCTTTCTAATATTTAAAATAAATTCTCTGAATAGCATTTAACTCTTTTATAAATTTTGTCTTAATTATGTCAAGGTTAACAATATATGATCCTGGTTTCCTTATCTTCGGAAATAGGAAAAAGCATCTTTCCTTATCTTCGGAAATAGAAAAAAGGGGAGATATGGAGGCTAATGAATAATAACAGTGTTATTTTGAGTTAATTATTATTTGTATATATAATATTCATGTATAAATCTTTAAGTACACATAAATATGTTTAACTATTTCAACGTCCAACAATAAAGTAACTATCCAATATAGCTTACAATGCCAAGATTCGTCAATTGTAAAACAGAGATTATAATAATGGTCCTTTTTGGGACGGCATTATTTTGTTTTTTTATTAAATTATTTATTTACTTGACTGCGATGGTCGGACGGAATAACAGAAAGCTTCCAAAGTGCTATAGATCCATATAAAGATTCAAAAGACGCAACTGGAATTAGTCTCTCATACTCATATTTCCCCCAATGTTTACTAAGAATTCTCTGAATATATAGTTTTGTCGGACACCTATCCAAGTACTAATTGGTAAACCACAACACTGGTAAAAAGTATATAAGATCATTGTTAATTTTATTTCTTACCTCAAATAAATTAATTTAAAAAATATATTATATTTCTTCGCGCTTTATTTGTCCGTTAAATAATATTTTATTATGAAATATTAGATATTCAGCATTAAAACTGACATGAGACATAAGATTTTATATTCTGCATTTCTGTATCAAGGCTAGATAATCAGCAAGGTCACCAAATATATTATTATATATTGGCAAACAAAAATATAATTATGTACTAAAAATTAACAGTTGTCAATTATAGTTTTAAAAATATAAATCATTTATTAGAATATTTTTAAATGCACTAAAATCAGAACAGTCCTCTAGATTTAATAAATATGGGTAGAAATCCTTGGTGAAGTAAGATCCTTATTTTATCAATAATGAATTATGTTCACTACTGGTCCGATTAAATAATAATCATTATTGGTTGTTAATACAAAGAATTAAGAAATTAATAAAAAACATATTTTTGAATAATAAATTTATTAGCTTTATTTTATTTAATTACAATATCATTTTAATATGATTGCTTCAAATGGTCCCACGCTCAATTCGCTTGCATTAATCGTATCTCTGCAACATGAAAATATTTCATGAAATAAATTGTTATATTATCTTGTTTAGTTATTCGGTTAAATATATTTTTTTGTAATATGAAGCGTCTATTTACCGTCACAACAACTGTTAGCTGTTCAGATGCATTAGGGAAATAGAGCAAATCCACGACGTGCGAATTCGAACCTATATTCATGACAATAATGTACGAATCATAGCCCCTCAGTGATCTAAAATAATATACATATAATAAAAATATGGAACATATTATCGAAATACATTTTATTTATTTTATAATACCTTTCAAATGCAAAGATGTTATCGTTGAAGGCGACAGATTCGTATCTTCCATGGGTGAACGACGGTAACGATCTCAGAGTCACGCAATCTTGATACACTTTGTAATGACTACGTGCAGCCGCTTTCTGAAGTTCTAGATTTAATACATCATGATTTTCATTGACTGGCAACCATGTCTTATCTCCGGTCGAAAATCCTGAAAATATTTTAAATAATATCAGCGTTATCTCGTATTATGCAACAGTTGTTTTCAAATAATTCTTATCAATTAATTAATGATGATTTGTGGTGTTTGTTTTTCTTATACAATGCACTGATTATATCTACGATTACATTCGTCAAAGTTATCATGATTTTATTGACAAATGAATTGTACTATGTAATGACAATGATAATCTAGATTTTTTACATGTAATATTGTGATTCTTGAATTAAAAATGTGTATTACCGGCATTTTTTTCTCCGCTCCATTGGAATGGAGTCCTAGCGGGATCTCTGGATGATTTCCAATAGTTGATCGGATCGTCTGTGTTACACGCCTGAGGATCCTTAGTGTCTTCCCATGATATATCCGTATTCAACATACCGATCTCTTCTCCCTGTATATATTATAAATTATTTTTATAAATTAATAATGTAGTTAATTATTTCCATATGGGACTTTCTCATGATATATTTCAGTCAATGTGACATTACACTGTATAATTATTCAATTATCGTTAGAATATTACTCCCACCTCATATGTTAAGACTATAATTATATGTAATAATCGCCAATCGTTAAAAAAGTATTCCAATTTTCTTTAATGGCATTTGTATGTTTCTTTGTGTAATAAAATATATTAAAGCTATTTAATATATACTTGAGTATATATCTCACGTGCCGATACTCACATTATAGGTCACTCCAGCGCCAGGAAGCAATAGTATGATCATGTTGAGTCCATCAATCCTTCCCTCGCCGTATCTTGTTCCCACGCGCCATTTGTCGTGGTTTCCAACCTCGCAAATTGCAAAAACATGTTACACGTGTTTTCTAAACGTTACAAACATATACGTGCATTATACTTACGACCCAGTTGGCCGTTTTTCCCAGCGGCATGTACGTCATCCATCTATCCGTATAGAATTTCAAATCTCTCGCTGATGACCATTCGTTGACATTTTCGATCAATGCGAAATTGAACGGCATGTGCGATCCTTCGCTGGTCTCGTTTCCGAAATATCTCATCGTATTTTCCACCGAAGTATAAGCTTCCACCATCATGACTCTCGTGAATCCATCCAATTGCTTAAACTCGTCGAAAACATCTCTGAATTCGTATATCAACCAATAATTGTCTTCAATATCCTTTGTATAAATGTGATCGAGGAATCCATAATCGTCAGGAGTCTGTCCGTGATGTCCTGACTCTGGTTCATCGGGGAATTTACCGCCGAAATCATCCTTGTTAACTTCGTATATATGATTGACTGCATCAATTCTAAATCCGGCGATGCCTTTTCCCAACCAAAATCTTATTACGTCCTGAAATCAAATATTTAATTAAATCTACGATATTATGCAAAATATTATGCAATACATACTTTCATCATATCTATGACTTCGCGATTCCTGAAATTAAAATCGGGCTGTTGCACTGTGAATTGATGCAAATAGAATTGATCTCGTTCCGGACTATATTCCCATGCAGATTTGCGGAAAACACTAACCTGAAAAAAATACGTAAAAGTTTTAAAATTTAAAATTCTCCAGAGTAGCGTTCCCAGCGATATTTTATCTCTCAGATAATCTTAAAGCTTGGCATTATACCAAATCCCTCTTATCCTGAAACACGCCAAAGATCAAGGATTTATTTTTTATATTTATTCTGGTGCCTCCAAATATATTGAATCAATACTCTTACATTACATACATACAAAAAAAATATGATTACCCAGTTGTTGGGAGGGATTCTTTTTCCATCTTCATCTGTATATCCATCCTCCCACATGTACCAATCCGCGTATTCGCTGCTCTTATTTAACGATTTGATAAACCATTCGCATAAATGACTCGAATGATTCGGCACCAAATCCATAATAATTTTAATATCTGAAAGCATCATATAAAATAATTATTATATATATTACGAATTAAAATTATGCAATAAAAATGAGTACCTAATCGTTTTGCTTCTTCTAATAATTCTTCGAAATCTTCCATTGTGCCAAAATCGGGTTCAATATCATAAAAATCTGATATATCATATCCCGAATCGTATTGTGGTGATTTATAGAACGGTGATAGCCAAGTCGCTCCAATTCCTGTATCTTTCAGGTGCTGTAATCGGCTTGTTACACCTGAAACATACATTATGATGATTGCAATGTATAACAATTTTATGGATATATTGTATAATATACCTTTTAAATCTCCAATACCATCTCCGTCACTATCTTGGAAGGATCTAGGATAAATCTGATAAAACACTGTGGTTTCCCACCAATCCAATTCTTCTAATTCCTTCTTTGTCACAGGGACAGAATCAACGAAAATAAATACGGACACTAGGAGAAATACTCCCGTTGCCCACTTCATTGTTTATCTAATCATCAAGAAAAATAATTAATTTTAATTAATAATTATTTAATAAAAATTGTTTACCTCTCTATTGTACGCCGTATGATACGAATATAATTGTTTTTTTGGTAATTTTCCTATATATTATATCTTATTATCTATAAGTCGTTATTCCAATAACCTTAGTAATAATTTTGATAACATTTTAATAAGGTTATCTATTGTGATAAACATACGTATGTGTGTATGCAATTATGCGAAATAGATTTTCGGATGCATCATTGTCACTACCCCTGTCATTATAAATTAATGATGATATATGGCTAATTAATTTTTGAATTAAACTCGCAGAATCATTAGATAAATTAATGGATTAGTTAGTGCGTTTATATGATAGTTGTAAAGTGAAAATCATATATTTTTATGATAAATTTAGGTTATATTCATAATTTAATAATGCACATCAAAATAGTCTACTTACGAGTAACGGAAATTGTGAGCCGGAAATAAGAAGGCGAATAGTGATGG
>JAGXCT010036432.1:63194-94256 GCA_022495035.1 Philopotamus ludificatus | reverse complement strand
GCCTCGACTGCTATTCGAGAGTTTAGTAAGGCCCATGCCCTCAGCGAGTGAGAGCTTTGTGGCTGGCGAATGATAATGATGATGATGATATTTTATAGCTTTAGTCGCTTTGCTGGCATTAATACCCTGGTAGAAAAAAACTAGCATACAATGATTGAGGTGTTCTTCGTAGATTTTTAGTTCCGACACTTTGTCCTTAGCGATGATATAATTTATCAACTCCCAAATAATCTTTAACAATAGTTATAAGCAAAAAAAAATCATATACATGTTTTCTTCACCGTGCTTGGACACATTGGGTTATAAAACACGCGATTTCTTTCAGGTCTACTTAATATTATTTTTATTAATTATATATATTTATATTAAGTCTCTTTTATTTGAGTTATCGTCTTAAAGTGTAAGATTTCGGCGATTTTATAATAGAAATCATTTTCAGTAGATTTTTTTTATATAGAATGAATAAAAATAAACGATTATTATATACTTACACGCCGACTGATCCGTCTTGGGGTCCCAGCGCCGTGACCCTAGCGCTCGGATTCAATTACGTCATGTGTGTGGGATAGTCGAGTTACTTGGCCCTAAGCTGGCATTAGCTGATCTCATTTTAGTTACCATATAACCCATCTCTCAGAGGGGCGTTAAATTATGCATTTTGTCTAAAACGTGGGGATATTCGATGCCCTTTGCCTCCGGGACGTGTCTACGAATATCCTTTGTTTTGCGTGAGAAATAGCAAATCCGACCTTAACGCGACGCCTATTCAACTTGACCGAAGACGCCTAACCCAATTTTAATAAGAGAATGATAATAAAAATAGGACAAAGCATACAAGCGACGCTTCTCGCATCTTCTATCCGTAACCTTTCCGTTGAGATTCTGCCATGAATGAGAGAGTTTTCAACCAAAACGTCTTTTGTCTTCCGTGTCCTATTTTTTTTTAATCCTATACTGAATAATAAGACGTATCAGCTATTATGTTACATTATATAATCAAGTTATGGTCACCCCGGTGTGACAACTATTAATTTACTGTAGCGTCGATGCTTCTTCTCCTTGAAAATAGTTAAAGAATATATTTTTTGCATAATGTTTTAATCAAATCATGACCATAAATAATCGTTTTACGGATCCATTTATGATTTTTAGAAAAATAAATAAATAAAAGAATGATTTTTTTAAATATTAAGAGATTAATACAAAATCCAGGAGGGAGTTTAACCTCATACAGACAATTACGTTCTAAAAGGGCTTCGATGATGAAAAAAGTGGCTTTAAAGATTGAGAATACGAAAGAGGATATCTGCAAATTAATTATATTTACTCTATTTACCAGTGGCGTATGGTGGACTTGGTGTTGGGTGTGCTGAACGTGGAAAAAAAACAGTTTTTTAAAATAAATTTCATTTTTAATAAAATTCATTAAAAAAAACCGTATTTTTTTTGAATTTTAAATGAAATATATAAGGTTATTTATCCCTTAAAATTCTCTAGGGTTTTTTTAACCTAGCCGTGCCGATGGGGTATATTGGGTACTAAAAGTTTTTGATTTTTCTTGAATAACGCTTTTTATATAAATCCTATATGACAAAAAGTTTTTGTATTCATCTAAAGAGATGAATAAATATTTGAATTAAACATTGTCTGAAATTGCGGAAAAAAAATTAAAACAAAAATATTCGCTGCTGTTGTTATGCGATTTATTTCTCGCTCGCATCCAGTACGATGTGTCGAGTGGGAGTGAAACATGCGACTGGCACATGCTGCTAGTTCGTTCATATAGATTAGATAAACAATCCAAAATATGACAAAAAAATGACAAGATAATCATAAAAAAATTATCAATATCTAGACTAGAAATGCTTGGTGTATCTGAGATACCCTCTTCGGACGACGCGGATGTTTGCGAGCCGCCGTGACGAATGGGTTAGAAATAAATGTTATGTATATTTAATGCTGAGAATTTTCCGTCATAAAAGAAAAATGACGCGGAAAGCTATTTTCAGAAGTAAAGATATAAACATTTAATGGATTTAAAGAATCAGATTACAGTAATTTTTAAAATATATTTTAATAAAAAGCCGGAAAACTATACTATATATTAGGAATCATAAGATGATGAATATTTTTTTAATTTTGGGGTTATATATAATGGTTAATATTTTTTTGTAAAATGTAAAAAAATATAGAAGGCTTTCCTTTACAGCCTGAATCCTTCGAAAATTGTTTAATTTATCATACAGCCAATTGCGCAATTGATTCAGCCCGATCTATCCATCATGCTCACGACGATGGCCGTGTAGTGACAAGGGCTTATCGCCAGGGCCGCAGCGAACAGGGGCGCCCTCGGCGACGACCCAATAAAAGTAATCCGCTCATCACGGCGGTGTGCAGAGGCGGAGGGACAGCGGGGGGCAACTCATTAAAAAACACTTAGCCGGCTCACTTATAGCGTCGTCGCCTTTGCAAATTTCAAATGTCGACATTGTCTCGCCCGGGCACAAATTACAATCGAGCCAGAGGGAGACGGGCCCGGGATAAAGGGCGATTGTTGTGAAAATAAATAATTCAACGACGAAAAAAATGTGAGGCGTCGAAGGGGTTGAGCGCGGTTTTTCACCGGCGTCGCGGCCGCTTAATTTGCGAAAGTGACGGGACGCGATTTATACGAGTCGTTAACAAATTTGTTAATTATTTTCACGGGCGAAATTAATTAACGCTAATGTTAATTGAATGTTTTTAATAGCGTGTAATTAATTGACGATTTTAAACGGTGACGTATTAATGGGCACAGGTGAAAACCGGGATAAATTCGCAGCGGGCTTTAAATACCGGATCGAGGACGGACAGGGAATTGGGCCGAAATTCCAAAAGAAAATTTCACCCGGAAAATGGTTATTTTCGACGGATATAACCGGTCTATTTGTGCAATCTGACACTTGCGTTAAATACAATAATTAAAATTAAATATAATTAATAATAAAACGATTTACTTATCTTCCTTAAAAAAAATATTCTTATCGCTATCAATTTTAGCTTTATTTACCTTATTTAAAATGAATGGTTTTAATATTATTTGAATATAACTGTGCTGTAAAGAAGAGAGACGCAGTTATAACGGAACCTCACTTAACGAGCACCTAGTGTAACGAACTTAACGAACGTGGTTTCGCATAACGAGTGTAGAGGAGAGGGGAATGTGTTCAGACATATTATTTGTGATTTTTTTGTGCAAAGTCTAACAACTGATCTAGGAGATACAGACAATAAGGAGTTTAGTTTGTATGAAAAAAAATATTTCACCACTCCATGTCTTGAGTCGAGTGTTGTCGCGTGTCGGTATTGGACGTTTTCGTAGATTCTACGGATCTATGAGGATCCAGGCCAATTCGGT
Organism: Philopotamus ludificatus; assembly: GCA_022495035.1. Taxonomy (NCBI): domain Eukaryota; kingdom Metazoa; phylum Arthropoda; class Insecta; order Trichoptera; family Philopotamidae; genus Philopotamus; species Philopotamus ludificatus. The sequence goes on along the minus strand of JAGXCT010036432.1, from coordinate 90,859 downwards.
CACGTGTGTGCTATAAGAGGTGCCCTAGCATCTGATCAGACAGGGAATTCAATACGAATTGGCCCTAGCCACGTCTGATTATTATTGTTACAATCCGAGCATTGACTTCTCGGCGACCTGACCTGTATTTGAAGAACCAAGATAACCTGGAAGACGACCGTCGCAGTCCTGGCATTAGCATTGAGACGGACTGTCTCTGCTGGAGATCACGTTCTCCAGGTGCCACTTAAATAATAAAATATTAATATCCTGCTTAAAAGTCTACAAGATCTTCTTCAAGAATTTAAATTCATCAAAATCCAGTTTCTATCTCCCAACACTACTCCGTTACTCCCAGTCTATGGATCAGCAGGTTATTTCGAACTTTAAGAAGCTCTACACTAAAACATTCTTCAAGCATTGTTTCAATGTGAATAAAGGGACCAAACCTATTTTAAGAGAGTTTTAGAAATATTACTTCCACATTGTTGCCTCCATCAAGATAAGATGATCAAAGTGCATGCTAAGGGGTTGCCAAGAAAAACCTTGCAACATAAAGGGGCTTGAGGCAATACACATGCCTGTTGTCAAAGAAATTGCAAGAGCACAGCCAATAGTTGACTTGTGAAAGGACTCGACCTTTTCAACTTCAATTTTTTCACAAGACGACACCGTAAAAACACCTAAAAATAAATACTTTGGATACATCATTTGTGGACGAAAGTATCGCCTTGTATAGACCATCAGGGAAGGAAAAATAGAAAAAAAAATCTGTCATGGCTCCGCAACTGGACCGTATTTGAAGCTCCAGAATTGTTCAAGCTCAAGAAAAATCGATAAACGTATGGAGAAAAACAAGAAAAGTACCGTACCCACAACCGAAAACCTACAATCTAACTGAATAACAAGAGGATGAAAATTCTAGCAATATCAAGAATCTGCAAACAATTTGATTTAGTGAAGATTTCAATAGGCTATTTGATACATCTCTAACTAACCCTTTGAACTCCTATGTTAAAACGAAGTGGCCTTTTGATTTATTCCCATCACCTTCATTAGTCCATTACGTCTGAGCATTTTTTCTCGGATAGTTTTTAATAAAGTTTAAATAGCCGTTTAGGTATTTTTATTCGTGGATGTTTCAGATATAACTATCTTATTGAACGACTATATATTTTTCATATTAACAATTTTGATGCTATTTTTGAAGAAATACACTGTACATAGCTTTAGATTGTTGGGAAGAACCATGAAACTCAAAGAGTTTAGAAATAAAAATAGTTTCTTGACTTGCAACATCCGATTATTATTGTCATAATCTGTGCGTTGTGTTCATGGCAATGAACAACTGGCAATCTGATCCTTATTCGAAGAGGTCATAAATCTATACGGGTAGGGGCGTCCATATAGCCAAAATGTGTGGCGCAAACAGGGGCTAGATTGTGCGGTGTATACAGGCTCCAGATTGTGCGGCGCACACAGGCGCCAGATAATTAAGAGCACACAGAGGGATTTTTTATAAATATAAAATAATAATTGATTCCAATGAATTACATGCCTTAAAATCGATGTTAAATAATATATAACAATATAAGTGACAGGGGTGCTAATTGGGTTCTGCACACACAGACGCCCGATACTGTCGGCGTGTTATTGTCCAAAGGGTTGAGTCGGATGTGTTTCTTCTGAAACTTGGTAGGTGGATGGAAGACGGCCATTTACAAGAATAAGAAAAAAAGAACAATAAAAAAAGTATTTTTTTATTTTGCAAAAACAAAGTTTCTAGAACGTAAATATACGTCATTTATTATTTTGACATTGTTCCACTGTTACATTAATTTTATGTAAACACGCACAATGTTTTGTTTTAATCAAACGCGTTTCTCAAACATAGGCCGTAGCGATTATCCCGATGTTGCATCTCCGATGCCCCCATATATTTTTATAGCCCCTATCGGCTTCATCTTTTGTTATCATCTTCACTTTCTCCTATCGCCGTGGGACGAGAGGGCTCCCCCGTCCCACTGCCGCATCCACTCCTCAGGGATAACAAAGGCGCAAAGAAAGGCAGCCCTTAGTCGAATAAAGAGAGAAAGAAGAGTGAGAGAGAGGGAGGGCTTTAAGTTAGCCGCGACACCTTGTTCAGCGCCGGTTGATTACGCAAAAAAATCGAAAGCCCTCCAGGAGTGTGGCAAGCTTATTGGGGACGTGGTGAGCTTCCCTGCCTAGGGAACGTGTCCAGCAGGCTCCCTAACCCGGTTAAGGAATGTTTTAAGACCGATCAGCGGGCGTGAAATACTCAGAGGCAACTTTGCAGGATCCATTCAAATTCCCCGCACGCATCCTGTCTCTTGAATACATAGATCGCTGTTAAACTTGCGACAAGTTTAGTGGCGCACGTGACGGGGATCGGGAGAGGGGATGGCCCATCCCCCACTCAGCGGGACGCTCAGGCTCGTAAGTGCATTTATTGCCGATTCAGGTGGTATTGCTCTCTTTTTGGGACTCGAGTGACTCCACTGACCCGAGGACCTGATGATTTTGATACATCGCAACACATAAACATCGACCGAAAATTTTACAATAATGTATTTGACAAATTAAGTTGTTGGTAGCATTATTAATTATTGTAGAATATCTGCTGAGAGCAATCTGGGTATTGAAATTATTAAATTGTCAAATATAATCCTAAAACAGCAGTGTTATTTAGTGTATAAACTATGGTCTAGCAGACGACGGAAAACTAATGCACTATATGCTTCCAAGGAAGCTACGGACATGGTCACGTTTCTCAGATATTTAATATAAATCTAAATAAAATAAATGTATATTGTTCAACTTACATTTAATTTAATGTGAAATGAGTTAATTTCTTTTGAATTTGACTAGAAGACAGTGGAACCGACTCGTCAAAAAATATCTTGACATTTTTTTTTTTTTTTGACAAGTATTTTAAAACAAACGGACCAGTCGTCCGCGTCACATTTTTTTTTGTTCCTTTGAAACTAATTATAATCGAGTATATATTTTTTTTTCTTTTAAGGAGAGAGTTCTTTATTCAATTTGCGAGGCGGTGTCCGGTCGGTTTGCGCTTTCCGCGAAAGTGACCGGGAAAATGGGACTTATTCAGTTTTCCGCGGAAAACAAAAGGCTGGGACGCCGTGCACTGCCGCCATTCCCGGCTTTTCCCGTTTCGGTGGCCCACTTTCGACAAACAAAGATGTCGAGTGGGGCACAATTGGAGAGTGCAATCTGAATGCCTTTTAAATGTCACAACTGCCGCGCATTTTCCGCCCCAACGGCGCCACCAGGGGTCTTCCCTCCTTTTCACAGGAAATTGTAATAAATTTCATAATGAACTCCTAGGAAAATTTGTGCACGAGATAGAACGCCGGCGACTTCACTGGCATAGAAGGAATTTTAAATTAAAACGTATAGCGGAAGTATGCAAAATGGAAAGTGATTTTGCTAAAAGATTCAGATATATAATTCACTTACTCTATTTATATAGAGAAATTTAAACGAAGAAATATAGTAGAAAAATTATTCATAACATTCATCATATATAAATAACAAAAATGGCTTAAAAGAACCTGCATTATGAGGGGAAAATGTACTATCTAGAGACATATCAATTAAAAACAGATAACTGGTAATGAATGAATATCTTTTTAGGTAATTAATGTTATAAAAAAAATAACAGTAAAGCTTGAATGTGAGGATCTTGTGATGGGGTATATTAGAAACTTCAAGTATTTGATTTTAGATGTCACATACTTTTTGTATTTAATTAAAAAACCACGAATAAATATTATAAATAATAATTATAAATTAATGTTTACAATTGCGAAAAAAAATAAAAAGAACAACATTTGCTGCTGTTGCGCACGATGCTTTTTCTCGCTTGCATCCGGTACATCACCTAGTGCGTACGAGTGACACGTGCTGTGAGGGCTCAGTCTTCAGCGAGACATCGCATATAGCGTAGTCATTTACCCGTCATATTGATTAGGTAAAATAAAAACTACTGACCAATTTATGAAGTATATTATTAATAACTATTTGTATTAGAATAATCATTTTTTTAAAAAAATGTCAGGATCTTTACTGGAGATGCTTGGGGTATCTGAGATACCCCCTTCTATTATAGATAAAATTATATTAAATAAAAATCAATTTATAGAGTAGACATGTTAAACTCATCCTTGAACAAACTATAACTAGAATGTGTATTAATAAGCGACATATGAGCTTTTATCATTAAGCTTTTTTTAAATAAATTGTATATCTTAAAAGATTCAGGTTTTTGGAATTCAATAGCAAGAATATAAAGTCAAGAATGAAGAAGAATTACAGAAGACTCATTAAAGAAACATAGACGTTGCTTGAGACTAGTAGTAGAAGCTACTAAAACCTTTAAAAAATCCTAAAATATAATACTTTGAGCTCAGCATTCATAAATTAAAGTATTGCCTCTTGCAGAGCATCAAGAAGGAATAAGGGATGAGGGGTTGGGAAAAAAAAGCTGTCGTGGCTCCTGAAAATTCAAGCAAGAATCTAACCCAATGAATTATTTTTGTAGCTAAAATGAATTATTTAAATTATATTTATTCATTAAATATAATTCCATTTAATATAAAAATGAATTATTTAAATTATATTTATTCATTTTTATATTAAATGGAATTATATTTATTACTTAATCCTTCTGTCTTGTACTGTCAGCCTTTTTATAGCGAATAACTCGCCGTTATAGAAGCCGAACACGCTTATGCATTTTTTTTAGAGGGAGAATAAAATCAATACTTTGGTAATTTTTCATTAGCATATTTTAAATGACCTTGTTGACTTAACTTTTATAGAAAACCGCTGTAGAACAGGGAGCGTAATAGGAGGGTTTAGTGTAATATTTTTTAATAAATATGTATTCTTACTACGTCTATATATTCTTATAGTATAGATAAAATATAGTTTACTGTGTATTACTGAATAAAAATAATAATAACGGCAGTATTTACTATGTGACGGTTACATAAATACGCCCATACACTCTACGCACCCTGATGCTCGAGGCGGGCGGGGGTAAACCATGCTAAAGAGCGATAATTATAATAGTAAGCGTAGCTCGACCATTTCCATATTCATTGCGGGAAATGGAATAAATTTGCAATAAATCAGACTAAATGCCTGCAACCCGAAAAATGAAAGTGGGACAAAGGCAGAAGACAAGGGCGGCGACACGAGGGATGCCCCGAAAGCAACCCCTGCCGGTTATCGCCTTGCGGTGGATTCTGAAATTATTCTCAATCAAAATTCTGTAACTGTTCGTAGCGCCCTCCGGGATTCGTGCGTATATGTTAAACAATGTCGGGCGTTTAATAAAATGAAGGGTCCCTCAGAAGCGAAAGGAGGTCAGCGGTTTGTAAGTAAGTGTCCTTTTTTCTGTCTCCTTTGTTGTCTTGGGCGTCATAAGCATTTTTATCCGACGCCTAATGTAATGGAGGACTCAGGGCCGAGGGCAAACTGAATATATTTCGAATGGTACTCGTTAATTTCAGCACTGGGTATAAGATGATGAGTCTAACAAGTCGACGATGCAAAATAATAAAAAAAAAACGATAAATTCCGCTACTTATTTCGGATAAGTCTCAAGAAACTAAAAAAAAATAATAAAATTAATATTAATATACTTTGGATTTCAACACACGACTCCGTTTAACTGGGACAGTCAATTAAAAATATAAATAAATATATGGTTTTATTGTTAAATTAATAAATTGCCATTACTAGAGTAATAATAAATAAAAGTTTAAGCAATATTGTCTTCCAAAATAAGATTTTTTTTGTTAATAATTTTGTGTAGAATTAAATACTATTGTATCAATTTACCCCTAACTTACCTTATTAGAGATAGAGGCTTATTAAGACCTTTTTTAGGCCTGATGTATCCCAATTAAGCATAATCTACTATAAATATATTCAAGGATAGGTTTAAGATTATTTTTAATTAATAACATTGATTATTTTATTATAAATGTAGAATTAAATACTATTTTATTAATTTTCTCCTAACTTTCCTTATTAGAGCCAGCCGCTTATTAAGACCAATTTTTTTTTGGGCCTGATGTATCCCAATTAAGCAGAATCTACTATAAATATATTTAAAGATATGTTTATTATATTTTTAATTAATAATTTATTTTATTTTAAATGTAAAATTAAATACTATTGTATTAATGTTACCCTTAAACCTCCCTTATTAGAGCCAACTGCTTATTAAGGTCAATTTTTTTGAGCCCGATGTGTTCTAATTAAGCATAATCTAATATTACTGTATATACGTTTCAGATAATTAATAAATTTCATTATTTTATTTTAAATGTAGAATTAAATAAATTTAACATAAACTTCCCTTATTAGAGCCAGCCGCTTATTAGGGAAAATTATTTTTGGCCTGATGTATCTCAATTAAGCAAAATCTTCTATTTAATAGAATTACTAATAAATAGTATATTAGTTTCTAGCAAAAATAATTAAATTCATTGTGCATTGATTCTTAATTAATATGATATCTTAGCTCCCGTATTCATCAGATTTTGATGAATCGAAATTAGATAAAACGACGAACGGACGATTTATTCTAAAACATTGAGCAATATACTAAAATATACAGACCATAAAGGCTTAGAATATCGAAGAAAATTATTCTGTATATAAATTATATCGCTGCTATTTAATATAATCTAATCTTACCTTATGATTGATTAGTTATTGGCATCCATAATAAAGTATCGCAAAGATGAGGAAGATTACTTACCTGAAATACAAAAAATATATATTAATATTTGATTTTAAACAAATTGATAATTTCGTATTTTTCTGAATAATTGTTTTTATTCCCTGGCAATTTATCCGAATTCCATTTTTAATTCAATCTTCTCAGAGACTGGCCCAGATATCTGGCGACAGCAGCTACTGGATTAATTGAACTGCAGCCATCTACTTTTAATTAGCGGCCTTTGATTGCTCAGTAATTGAATGCAACGCCGAGCAGATGCGCATTCTTTGGAGAAAAATTCCGACGATCAACCCCTTTGCGACCGACGACCTCTTACGACCTGCAAGGCCATCAGATCTTCATTCACCTTCCGCAGCCAATTACCAGAAAAAATATTATCCCGCCCCTATCGAGGGGTGCCACATTTGTGTTATGATAACGACGGGGCGATGTGGAAGAGAGGCAAAAAATAAAGATTTTCCCGGAGGGTGGCGAGGCGAAGAAAATCCCGCCGGCCGATATTTCAAATTAATACTTCTAGTTATTTGAACGTTGATTCATGTATCCACATTCCGGTCTGATTTATGAATACGACATTTTTATGCGTTAAATCGAGCAGATTCATATTTGTGTAATGACTGTAGGGCCGGGGAGGGAAGCAATTTCGATCAGTTTCACGTCGAAAGTTAATTGTTTGCGCGTGTCGATCGTTTGTTACGGATAATGCGAGCTGCGACTCGAGCCGGCGTGTTAAGGGTTAACATTATACGGTGTGTGATATCCCATCTAAATGATATATCTTTGCAAAATCAAATCTTGTTACGGCACAAACTGCTAGGGAGCAATTTGATTTTTTGCTCTACTAAAAAAAGAAAAACAAAATTTTCATCACTAAAAATGATTGTGCGCATTAATATAAATTATTTTACTAAATAAAATATTCTAATTCCAAGATAGGTGGGCTTAACAATTTAATAAAACGTGGCTTTTAAAGTTTTGATGGATAGAGTTAGAGCTATCGATGAACGTAATAGTTTAAAAGCTTTAATTAATTTTGAGCTTAAACTATTTTCAGCATATATCCAGCGAAAATAATAGAATTTCATGATATTAAGTAATGAAAAAAAATATTCTGTTACATTTCATAGAGTTAGACAGAAAATTGTCATGAAACCGAAAAGAAAAACATGTTTTATAACGTATGCCATTTTAATTATGTTATTTTATTACTTTAAACCTATGTATGCTTTATCTGTATATTGAAAATTTAGACATAAATTAATGCATTTTTCAGCACTAAGGATACTTGAGGATAAATGATTATTTTAAACAAGGTATTTTTGACAATAAATATAAAAAAAGGCATTTGAAATTTATATTATTATCAAATTTCTATTACATCGAACCATTTTAAGGGATAGATTTTCTTTATCGATCACCTCACATTTTTTTTATAATATACAGCATTTTTCTTAATATATTGTTAACATGACCGAACCAAGTAAAAACTAAGAAAATCTAAAAAAATACCTAATACGTATTTTTTTGCTAAAAACGTTACAATTACAAAATTTGGCATAACCACTTATTTATAAAATATTTTTTTTTCCAAATTCTCCATCAATTAAATTAATTATTCTTGTTGCAAAAAATCAGTATAGATTTGGTGACTTTCATCTACTCTTACAACTTTTAAATGTGTAGTCTTCAATATCACTATCTGTAGTTTTCCTTATTTTACAGTACTTGGAAGTCATCGTTGGCAAGGATCTTACTAAAAACCTCCAGTAACTCTAGTTCATTATCATATATTAATACTATTCTTTCAATTAGCTTAATAATTTGATCAAGGATATGATCTTATTGAGAACCCTTGAATACCTCTGGCAGTAGTTTCTTCGACAATCCGTTAATAGATAAACCAGTAACTATTTGTTAAACAAGGTCGATATCACCCATGGTAATATATTTTAATCAAAATTGCATAATTGATCCTTTTTTTTACTGTTTGTTTTATCATTAAATTGTCGAGGATATGCCTTAAAATTTAATACGACTCCCTGAACTATCTGTTGAATTAAAGTCGTCTTGTTAAATGGTAGGAAAACTATTATAATTGAAATGCAAATTGCATGTTTTTAATAATAGTAATATTTTACAATTAGATAAAAATATCCTGAGTATTCTAAGATTGCTTATAAACATCTGAAATCACATACAAACTAGTATTAAAAAATCCTTTCATAGCGATTTACAGTGGTCTGGATTATGAGTTAAGAAAAAAAGGCCAATAACAGTTAAAACATTGAAGTTTAATATGTGACTATTTTTTGAATATTAGTTTATTTTATTTGTTAATATAAGGTTTTAAAGTGTACCATAATCAAAAATTGAAAGTGAAATATTAGCGTAGTATCAAATGCAATCGAGTATATCTTTACAGTTTTTAATTGCATATTAATATAATATATACCATATTAAAAAGTATATCATCTTTGTAAATATATATGATTATCAAAAATGTTAGTTGTTTTTAAGATGTATTTTATACGGTATATATATTATAATAAAGCTTATTCTATTTAAAATTAAAAATATATAAATAATTAGCAATAAAGTTTATATATTGTTCATTTTAAACAAGGATTTATTAGTATAACAATTAAGAACTTTTTGTATATATCGTAAAATATTGTAGTATCAGTAATTTTTGTATCTGTAATATTTTTGTATCTGTAATATTTTTGTATCTGTAAATATTTTTGTATCTGTAATTTATAAAAATATTGTTTTTAGTTAATAAATAACGCTAATAATTTAATATACAAAATTATACACTCAACTTCAAAATATATTTTTTTAACATTTAGAGATATATTTTTAAATTTTATTATGTGATATGAAAGAAAATATCTTCACCTATATTAATTTTGAATTTTATAATTTTGGCTTAAATAAATAACAAGTTACAGATTTTTGTTCGATAATACGGCGTTTTTCGAGGTAGCGCTAAGCGAGGTCTTACTTAATATATTTTTTTCTAATATCAATAATATTTACAAGGAAAATATTAAATAGTCTACAAATCCTATATATGTATTTCTATTCGTTTCTATTTCAGAATCGCTTTGCGGAAAAATTGACGCTTTTTCCAATACTTTCGTTGACACATTTAAACCTTTCGAACTGCTGCTATAATTTCGCAAACTTTTATAACATCTTTAACGACTATATATTTAATTGAACAATTTTATAGTATACATTTAACTTATTTTAATCTTAATTTTACAATTGTTAGATGTAATAAATGTAATATTCATATAATACAAAACATTTAATACTATAATAATAAATAAACCAAACTGTGTTTTGCGAAAATAAATTAGCGCACTATCCCCCGCTAACATCCTCTAATCAAAAGTTTAATTAGAAGTCTCACCGTGTAACTGTTTTATATTTATCGCCGAGGGTCACCCTAATGGTCACACTCAAGACACACGAGCGGCTTATATTGATAATGACGGAAGTTAACCGGAGTTTGCAATTTATTACGTTTCAAAACTAATTTTATCGCAAAAATAAATTGGGACAATTTTAAACTAAATTTTTTGCCATTACGTCACAACGTCATTTGGGTATATATATATATGTAGATAATAATTAGGGATGTTTCGCTAGGACCTAACCACCGGGCTATTAAAGTAGATTGAGTTTCGAAAAAAAGGACGAAAACGATCTTGGTCATCATCGCGGGACCCTAGGTGTTTTGGGAGCCGTTAATTACGGGTCCGAACGGCCCTCCCACTTCTGTCTTAATTATAATACCGAAAGTCGATTCTTAAACAATCCCACTTCAAAGGGATTTGGGCGGGGGGAGGGGCGGGGCCGGTGGGAGCCTGCGCGCGGGGGTAATTAAGGTACTTTTGTTTCTCGTCCTGTTTATTTTGAGCGGTTCAAGAAAATTGCGGCTGGTCCACTTGGCTGAACTTCATTTCGAGACCTGGATAGAAGGTCACAAACTTAGACAATGGGGCCCAAATTGCCACCGGGCGGGAGCAGGGCCCGTTTTATATTCCAATCTGCCCAGAGAGCATCTGTACTATCCGAGCCAATCTCCTCCGACTGAAACGGAGCACATTAAAACGGAGTGTGTCCCTGCTAGCTCAGTCAGACTCTCGGATAGAGACGGAGATATCGGCAGACGTATTGTCTAACGTTATCCGGGGAAATGAGCAAGGAACAGGTGAGTGTCTTTTGCAGGACCTCTTCGGAGTGATGTGTTTATGCGAGGACACTGACATCAGCTGACAATGAGGGCGTATATACTCTCCGGTTCGTTGTACATCACAACCTTAGAGCTTTGATTGGAATAGTAAACGTGAACAATTTATTACACAAGATTAAATGAAAAAAAATATCATTTAATAATAATAAACCATATAACGCACGCTCCCTACTATATTATTGGCGTCTATAACGAGTTCGACAGTCCCTCATATAACGTAAGTATGTAATGCATTGCCATAAATTGCATTGAAATAAAAAATAGGATCAATATCATTTCATTGACAATAAAAAATAAGAGTGCCTTGGCTTCTATAGCGTGATTTCTTCCTTATAGGATGGCTAACTATCTCAGGATTTTTATCTAGTTATAAAATAAATATAGGGATTGAGGTTGAGGTGGCGTAATTTAAATTGCACAATCTCTATAATCCTAATAATCCCATTATTTATTTGTTTAGTTTATAGTTACTTATAAATGACGTATCTTGACATTTGTAAATATATTGAATACTTACTTTACTCACTACTCCCTTACCCAAAATAAAATATACAATAAAAGACATTAACACGTATGGTGACTATATTTTTGGAGTAAAATCGGGCAAAACCAAATACATCATGGACTATTAAATGCACCAGACAACTGAAAGTCATAATTTTTTGTAAGTAAGAAGATTGTGTGGCACACACAGGCGCTGGATAATTTAGAACGCACTTGAAAACGATATTAAATAATAAATAACAATTATTCTCTTAAAGCATCCTAGACTTATAGAGCGCTAAAATAAATTCTGCACACAGTATCCGACTATCGGCGCGTTACTGCACACAGAATTACCTTATTTTAATAAAAAAAAAAAACAACGGATATCTCAGATAGCATTTTAAATCAAAATATTATTAATTCTTTAATACTATCTTGACATTATTTTAAAAATGAATTATTGTTCGATATTTTGGATTTATTAACCAATAAGGCACGTAAATGACACCGCTCTCGGCGATATCTCGCCGTAGACTGAGCTCTGTGAGTGTTACTCGCACTTGGCACATCGTACCAGATGCAAGCGAGAAAAAACATTGCGCTCGTGGCAATGACACTCAACAGCAATGAATATTGTTGTTTCAAGTTTTTTGCATTTTCAGACAATAAACGACCATTATTATTTATAATATTTTCTCTTTAGACTTTTTTATACAAATACAAAAAGTTTGTGGCATTTGGGATTTAAATTATAAGAGTTATTCTAGAAAATTGGCGTCCCCAATAGGCTCCTAGGTTAAAAATACTTGTAATACTCGTTATAGGTTTTTATAAAATTCAAATACATTATCTAAATTTTACATTACAATATTTACAATATTACATTCAAAATACATTACATTAATTTTAGTTATTTCAGTTCAGTTATCATATTTTTAACTGATAAAAAATGTTGTATAACAGAACTGATATGTCATCAACGTAACGATATGTCATCAATAAGGACATATAGAGAATACTGCCGAAAAGAATAAGAACAATACTGAAAATTGCGTTTCAGAATTAAAAGAAAAGCGATGACGTTTGATGTATCTAATGAAAACATATTTAGAGTATACAAAATTATTTTAATGATTAATTATTGATATTTTCAGTAAAACAAATAAAATATATTCAAAAAAGCGCTCCAGTAAACATAACTGTATTTTTTCTATATAGTATTATTTTTCATATTCATTTTGTGTATCATAAATAAAAGAATAAAATATTCTAAGCCAAAAACTTCCTAATAATACTTGGAAAATACTCTTTTTTCAAACAAAGCTCTAACGTCAGAAACGTAATGAAAATCATTATCAAAATATATTAAGCAGTACCTAGAGATAATAGGTAATAAAAACTATAAGATTGACCTTCGAAATTCGACAACAATCTGCAGAAGACCTTATAAAATCATATTCAAGAATATATATTTTTTCTACACTTCGATGGAGTCTAAAAAAATAACCATTGAAAAAATGATGATTTAAAAATATAACAATAAAATATTTCTTTCATTCAAAATATTTTCAGATCAGTATAACAATTATTAAGGATAAATAAGTCAATAATCTGAAACACATCATTTGGTAAATATCGAAATATATTTTTTTTGTACATTTAAATAAATGGGAATAATAAAAAATAACGATTCTCACATCCGAATTCTCTAATTTAATTTATTTTATCCAGCTTCTGTGTATTGTCTAGGGTTTCCATTAATCAAAAAAAATGTATATAATAATACGTTGCTTCTGTTGTTTTCTCGTTGTCTGTTCATATCCTCGTTCTTAAATGAATTTACGACTTTTCAAATTAATTGCATATTAAATATGGAAAAAAAATATATGCATATATTATTTGAAATTAATGAAACATATGAAAATTACAGCTAAATCTTGGAATTCCGTAATATGTTTCAGACAATTAGTGTATCACTATCGCTCTAGCAGCCATTAGTTAACCCACTGCTGGTTGGAGGCCTTTCTCAAACCGGCGAATGTAAGTTCGAGCCCAGAGAAACATTTAATTAAATGCTTAGAATTTCATAACACGCTTCAGGCGATGATCGTTTTAATATTAAATACGAATTATACTCAGGAATTATATTAAAAAACAATATTGTATCATATGATAAACGTGGAATAATGTCATGGTACAGAAAAATAGATTTTTTCTATTTATGTAAATAGATAAATAAATAAATTAGTTTCAACACAAAAAATATATTGTATATATTTTATTTAGCCATTTTCTGTTAATGGTGTTAAAAATCATATTAAATCTGTGATGAGGTATAGGTAGACCCCCTTGGGGTCTATATAAAATAATTTGATACTGCTTTCTTCTATCGGGCTTAAGCATTTAAATTATTTTTTGTAAAAATATTTATGTTTCAAATAATTAAACGAAACATGAAGATTTGATTTATTTTTCAGTTCCGTAATGGTTTGAAAACCTCCCAAAGGATCCACTCAAATCATTTTCCGATTAAAATTAGTATCGAGTATCCGTCTTTCATCTCTTGTTATAAAATTGTTAAACTTTTCAGTGATTCTTTTTGCGTCCTTGCCTTCTCTATAGTATGTCGAATACGCTTCTGATAATCTCACATGTTTCAAGACAGATATATTTTACACAAATAGACACATTAAAAAATCACTGACAATATATATGGACCAACCTTGTCCATTAATAGGTTAACATTTATGGTTTTGTGCGATATCGTATCTAATTGGATTAGTTTTCATTTCATGGCTCTGATTATAGTTATATTTTTATTAGCTTCAATAAATTTCGTTCTAATTAAACTAATCGCCATAAAATAGTTTATCACGCAAAATACGTCAATCGTGGTAGTATAGATTAAACCATTCTCCGAACTGTTTTTTTATATTAAAAATGAAAAATATACACATTGACTACACATTGCATACGGGGAACGTGAATTTGATGACAAAAGTGTATTTGATTGTGTCCGGGGCGCGCATAACACACGCTAGCCGATACTACGTGTTTCATCGGCTGTAATTTGTAAAACTTTCTTTTTTTATTGACTGCGATGGATGAATGGCATAGCAGAAAGAATCTAGAGCGCCATTTATCCATATAAAGATTCTAAAGACTCAAGGATGCAAGGAGAATGAGTCACTCACGCTAATAATGGTGTGTCATACCAGTCTATCCTTAACATGGTGGAGTAAACATCTTATTTTTTTCTATACTACGGTTCCTGAGCTTTCATTTTTGCGTCATATATTTTATTTAATTATTAGAAATAAAATAAACAAGCCTGAAGCTCGAAGCTTTGAAATAAGACATAAAAAATATAATTCTTTCCGATACACCTAATATTTGATCCGAAATAAACAACATTTAATGATTTATAACAATTCTATGAATAGACTTTTTACTAAACATTTACAAAAACTTTTTGTTTTTCCTCAGGGGGATATTGGGTAAGTGCGGCAAGTGCAAATAAAACCATTTATTTGAAATATTTAATGGCTTCTTTACAAGAAAGTGTATGTTTAGGTATTTTTTAATGTTTAATATTTAACCCAAAATATATACAATTCAAGATTTTTTAAAAAATATTTTTTCAATACACGTTTCCCTGACAACACCATATTTTATTTTGGCTTTACTGCAATTATGTAAGAGTTTTTGTAGATTTTTGTTAACTTTGGAAAAATAAAACAAGATAAATTTATAAAAGAGCTTTATGAGGACTATCAATCAGGAATTAGATATCTATTCAAAATGAACCACGACAACATTCGCAGTTAAGAAAACAGATGTGGATAATAAAAACATAAGCTTATGACCATGAAATTTTAAACACAAAACTCTCTATATAAATATTTAATATCCAACCGTTTCTAAAAAGTTTGGTGACCCCTGCTAAAAGATAAAAATGCAATTACTCGCTAGTAAATGTTAAAGTTGAAATACTTTATATGTCACGGCGGCCTAAAAACAACCGCGTCTCTCCGAAGGGGGTCTCTCAGGGACTCCAAACATTTATAGTCAAGATATTGATGATTATTCTAAGCATAAAAATAGTATTTATAATATGCTACATAATTTCGTTGATATTTTATTTTTTTAATTAATTATTCATCATCATTAAAGACGCAACAGCCCTGTTGTAGAGCCTTGCCCTCATCCAATCCTTCTTCGTTTTATCCGGTCTGCCGCCACGTCGCTTTATTTTCCAGTAAGTTTCTATGATACAGTATCCCTCTGTACACAGTTTACCTCAGCATTAGCCTTCCATTCCTCCGGAGACTTGCTAATCATAAGCCTTTTCGGCTGCTGACTGTCCTGCATCCTTGAGTCTGGACGCAATCTCTGTCTGCCATTTCCCGTCATAAAATACGGCTCCAAATATTCATATCAGAATCCTCCTCTTTAGTATATACAGTTATTGCTCATCTTGTTAGGACGGGTCTGATGAGGGTCATATAGAGCTTGACTTTATTCTTCTTTGAAAGTTTTTACTAATTATTAGCAGATCGATGCATGTGTAACTCGCACTCGGCACATTATACCAGATGCGAGCGAGATTTTTTTTTTGCAATTGCAGACAATAAAGAACAATGATCATTTATAGTATTTATTCTTTGTAACATGTAGAATTTATATTAAAAGAGTTATTAAAAGAAAATCTTAAACTTGAGGCACCCAATAGGACTTATCGGTTAATAAAAAAAAATAACTCGCGATTTTTTTGAATATTGGTTGTATTTAATGGTGAGATCGCGTTTCAAAGGCGATCGTTGATGATGTCAACATAAGCCCGCTTCCGACTTATGACTTATTAGATTCGTTGTCACCTGAAACTCTTTAACAATATCAGAAAGTTACCGCGGAGCAGTAATTAAAAGTCTCTCCATAAACAGCCAATGGGATCACGATAAAATTCCAGCAATTATTCAAGTCCCCACCTTGGGAGTTTCTTATTCCATTAGCGGAGGGGCCCCGGAGGGCATCGGCACGGGTCCTCCCCCGCTGGGCCCTTGGCGCCTAATCAACGGGATGCGCCCTTTCAGGGGACGCGTGGACAATATTCAAATCTCGTCCTCAAACAAAAACAAAATGGAAAATTTTATTTACACGGACCTGCTTCCTCGGCCGAATATTAAGTTGGGCACACCGCGCATTGTTGATCGCACGAAAATAAACGCGAAAATATGGACGGAATTCTGATATTTTGCTGATTGGGCAGACTAAATACGTTAGGAATACATTTTTTTTTTAAAAAAAACACGAAAAAATAACGTAAGCAATACATCGGCGGCGGATAAATCAAATTGTTAAAAAAAATAATTGTATCGCTTCACCGCCAAGGGCGTCCCGTGCAGACGTGTAATATTAAAAAACTGACGCGGCTCATATCAATGAAACGTAATATGACGGCAATGTAATAATTTAAATGGAAATGTGCGGAAAACATATTTTACGTGATGCGAATACATTTCTTTTGAGATGTGTTTAAAGCGAATCTCTCGTTTTTTTTCTCTCCTCGCCGTATTCAATTTCTACGTATTAACGTTATTATATTTTTTTTTGTGCGAAATTTCCCGCAACCGACAATTAAATTAGGTCGATTACGTCGATACCGCACACTGGTATGGAAAATCATAAGCCAGAGAGCTAATTGAAAATTCCTCAGTCTATAATTATTGCGGCTTCCGGGGGCCCGGATAATGAATGAATTCCAGACTAGTGCCACAGTCGAAATCAAACACTTGTACCGCATTCCAATTTCGTCATGATTTGGAAATATTTGCGGTCAACAATTGTTGCTTTCGGGCCGAATTATCTGCCGCCTATCGGTGGGTTCATTTGCCAATTAAAATCGCATATAACTGTGTTCCGCAATCCGAGCCAAGCGGTCTAATCAGAGAAATATTTTATGATACAAAACGACACCGTGAGAACAAAATATCCCCTTTATATTTAGAGTATTTTTGCTTTAAAAAGTTTACAAAATAATAATAATCTATTAGGGTCCCGTCCTCATAACATTAGGTAGGTTTAGACTGAAAGAAAGTATCGAGGGGGTGATTAAATGAAAAATTTTCCATTAAAAAAAATATGTAAGGAACAGAAAAAATAGTAGTCCGTATGAACAAGATCTGGTGAGTAGGATGAATGTGACAAAAGACCAGTTGAGCTTCTAATTTTTTTCTTGAGTCAATTGTGCCGTGTGTGATCTGGCGTTATCGTGTAACAGGATAACGCCTTTCTGATTGACAAGTGCAGGACGCTTTTCCAGTAGTTTTTCATGAATTCTGTATTGTATGTATCGTTTCGTTGCGTTTCATCAGCTCGTGGTATATTATTCCTCGACGATCCCACCATACACACAATAGAGTTTTCTTGCCATGAATATTGGCTTTAAGGTAAGGTAGGGGTGGTTGATCCTTATTCAACCATTGTCTTTTGCTAACAATATTTTCATAGAAGATCCATTTTTCATCGCCTGTTATTGTCCTATCCGAAAAAGGCTCGATTTAATACCGAAAGAGGAGACTGGTGGCAATAGTCATTCGGTCTGTCTTACTTTGATCACTGAGATTATTTTGTACGCATATGCCTAAATGCTGATTTACCCTTAATTTTTCAGGAGATGATAAATTGTAAATTGTGACGTATTAGCTCCCTGCAAATCCCATGTCGTTTGACGTGGAGTTTATTTTAATTTGTATTTAAAATGTCGTCATTGAAGTCGGAAAGGCGACCTTGTTCATCTTTTAAAGACTCATCTCCGGAGAGAAATTTCACAAACCAATTTCTAACTGCCCGATCGGTTATCAGGCTTTCACTGCTTCGTTTAAATTCCTAAAGCACCACATGACGAATATGCACTTTTTGATTTTCCTTTTTAAGGGCTCGAAATAACACCACTGTAACGTCCACTACACTAAGTAGTTGTATTGTAGAATGGTCACTTATCTATTCAGTGAAATCAAAAATTCCCGTGTCATGTGACTCACTACGAGTTAATCTTAACAACAGACACTGCCTACCTGAATCGGAGGTTATTTACGACCCAATATTTTTAAATTAAAATAAAAAGCATTGAAAATACAGAAATAATACAAAAATTATCAAGAAAAATTCTTGTGCTATTTTAAGATAATTAGTAAACATAAATACTAGTCTTATAATATATAAATATAAAAATACTACCATATAAATAGTCAATTTATAATTTTCAATGCACTTTTTTAATTGGTTAATCATATTTCTCTAACTTGTCTTAACACATTGCCTACAGGGGACGTGGATTCCACGTCAAAAGCGTATTTGTGTATGTCCGGGGCGCGCATAACACACGCTAGCCGACACTACGCGTTTGATCGGCTGTAACTTATACAACAGTCTTTTTTAAATATTTTTTTTGGTCAGATACTTCAGACCTTGAGGAGAATATCGGCAAAAGCGGCTAGTGCATATAAAACCATTCATTGAATTTTGGTAAAATACGACGTTTCACCAAATTACGGCTAATGCGCCCCGCCCCGGCGCAAGTTTAACCGCGATTCGCCCCGTAGGCAATGTGTTAAGACAAAATTAAATTATTAAAAGAGATATTAATTCGGAATATGAATAAGAAACATCTATAGGATTTGACCTGATTTTTTTTAAATCAAATAAAAAAAACCTCGGCTAAGTAGTTTGCTAAACAAGGTTTTGGGCCAATACGTCGGGCCCGCAGAGTGGACAAGGTTAAAAAATTGATGTCGTGAAATAACAATCATATGGCCCGTGTACCGTAGTTGGGTTACCACTGATCCAAACTATGCGAGGTATTTTTTTAATAGAACTGTGCTTTGTATTTCGCATCTTCCATTTTTTAAACACATAAAAGCGTAAGAAATTGATCTATTTTTTATTAATTTAAGTAGATACTGTAAAATGAGGCCTTTGCCCTTTTATAATAGAAAATCAATGCGTGTTTCAAAATAACAATGCTAAAAAAGGTTGAAATACTAAATAGTTTGTGAAGGGCCGATACGAGAGTGTAGGTTGTTATCAGACAGTTTTGAGATCAAAGTGGACTTATCAAAAATTTGCTCTCACTGTGAAAGCCTACCCTACTCTTATCTTACCTTATACATGGTGTAATCTAAAATAACTGGTTGTATAAGTCTGCTAAATATAGTGGAAAAAATATTTAAGTTAATTTTTATTGTAAGGTTTTTGTAAGTGTCTTTATATAATTGTACTGTTGTTTCTAAGATCAAGCGACTTTCGTTTATTTTTTCTGCTTTTTATCAAAAAGCGCATTTTTCTACGATGTTAAGATTGGTAAAATATATACCCTGGTCAATGGCTGTACGCCTTTACGTTTACCTTCACTGGGCCATAACTACTGGCCTTCAGAGCTGCCTATCAAACTCTATTAGGCCAACAGTTATGGCCTTTAGAGTGGAAAGAGTTACAAATAGGGTAAATTATTCATAGTAAAGGAATATTTTTTTTAAAATTAATGTTGCATGCTGCCTGTTGGATGGTGCATGTCGCTGCATATTTTTGTCGCCTGAGGGGTATTAAAACAGGGAAACGAGCCCAAAACCGGGCAAGCGCATCCAGGATTAAGCGCCTTGTCGAACGGGCAATAACCAGGAGCCAACAAGTGTTTCGTTTGCCGAGGCAGCACAGTGGGCGCGTCGTCAGCGGAAGCGGACACGACAATTTGTTGCGACCGCCTCCCAACCTCCCATCAGGGTGGGGACCATCCCTCCTCCCTCGATCTCCACCGTCGACTCTCAGCACAGTGGCGCCCGACGGAATGATTATTGCAGCGGGGGCCCGGCCATATATTGGACGCTCTGTCACTGTCTGCATTGCCAGGGGTGTATCCGAAATGAGGCGCACGTTCCATATCTGCGGTCGCCACTAGATGGCAGCACCGGCTTCCGCGACAAGACTCTGCCATTATTCACGGAAAGTGCATACTATCGCATTGCATGCGACCGTATTTTAAAGCTGCGGCCCCACCCACGCCGACGTTGACCTGGCCTGGTGTTGCGATCGGTTCCGATGCGGTCTGAGAGCACGTGATTTAGGGAATGTACGTCGACGGACGGAAAACCGGCCACATATCTATCGATGGAATTTTAGTTTTGTAGTATCAAAAAAAAAATCTTGATTTTAACTCTCCAGGATCCACTGCATTCCTCATCACATCTTCAGATGTGGAGCCGTGGCGATCTTCACTTGGTCACTTTAACGGATGAGCGTCCTACCCTTTCCATCGCATCCTCTTACGCTTTCTGTACGATAAGCTTCTTCAGGCTATCGTTTCTTCTAGCGAGATGTCCAAAGTATCAAAGAATTCTTTTAAGACATGTAGTAGTCGGGCATCTTTATCGTTTCCATTTCTTCCTGGACAGACCCGTTTGGGCGTTTAACGGACCATGGTATTCTCAGCAGGCGTCATTTTAAAGGCGTCAATTTTCTTTTTCGTATTTTTCTATATTAAAGATTGAAAACACCTGATGTCGATAGATTTGACATCGCATTTTAGTCATCCCTATTCGCCTTTTTTTCTGCCTCTCAATTTACATTGCTCATATATAGAAATTTGAGATGTAGAAATATTTTAAATCCAGATCCGGAAGTTGAACGGATCTGGATAGCTAAATATTTCTATCGATTGAATTGTGGATTTAAAGACAGAGAGACAGAGTTTGAGATTAGTTATCGAAGGCTGTATGACTCAAACCTCTGAGAAGACTTATTGACGGCGTCTGTGAGTAACGAAGGAGGGTATGCTGTGACTGCTAATCGAAGAACTAGCGACAAGAGGGAGCATGGCGTTAGTTGATTTCTACTTAATAAAGCGTCTTAAGTATGCTAAACTTTATAAAAAGGAGTAGATGATTAAAACTTCTAAACGGGTTGATATGGCCCGTAGATTAAGAAAAAGTAATATCTTAAAATAAATAAGATAAGTCTTTGCGACATTCTTTGCTGAACAACGTGCTAATCTGAACTATCAAGACTAGACTCTACGTCTTTGATGTGTTTAGTTGAAAACTGTATCATTTAAATTAGGTCGTAGAATATTTGCTTCTTATTTCACATTGGTATTATATTTAAAGTTTTAAAAAAATTACCACTCACTCCCACAAAATTAAACATGAAAAGAGACTACACCTGACACTCCTCACACTTGTCAGCTATCCACTAATGTAATCGCAAATTATATTCGTTATTGATTATTGGAGTGATGATATAAAACAAAATGTTGCAATATTGGAACACTGAACAAAAATTAGTTAAAGTTGGAAATTTGTATAATTATTAATAAATTAAAAACATGTATAGTATATTTTTCTCTAATATAACACGGCTAGCTCACCTAGCTGAAATCGGTGAAGTGAAAAATTAGTTATGTGCTTTTCACATAAACAGCAAGGTTTAAAAGATTACATGATGTAGCTTTATCGCCAGAAAAATGATTAATTTTTAACCAAATGAAAATTGAATCCAATAATGGACAAAGACAAGCCACCAAAACAAAGCCCAAAGCACGAAATTCATCAAAAGAAGTTAATAGTGAGTATTTGGTGGTCTGACATAGGTATCATCTGATATTATTTCGTGAAACTCAGCGCGAGTTCCAAAAATTTCCAAAAATTTGAATAAAAATCCCTAGATTAATTAACCTCATCTATTTATTGAAGACTTCAAGTTTTTTTATTTTACCCGAAAAAAAAATACAATAATATCGCTGCTGTTGCCACGCACGCCATGTGTTTTCTCGCTCGCATCCGGAACGATGTGCCAAGTGCGATTGACAAGTGCTGCGAAAGCTCAGACTGCGGCGAGACTTCGGCGATAGAGTTGTCGTTTACGCGTCATATTGATTATTTAAAAAATCCAAAATATCTAGAATAATAGACATACTTGGGGTATCTAATAGACCCCATTAGGATGACGCGGTTGTATTAGAGCCGCCGTGATGGATGGGTTTAATGAACAAGAGAGTAAATGCTTATATTCTTGATTCGCACGAGAATTATTCGGTCAGAGGCTTGTAGTAGATGAGTTAGATACCTGACACAGTGTCTGAATTTTAGGGGTACCCACGGAGGATTAGTATCTTAAGTATCTTAAAATACACAGGTAGAGCCAAGAGTATATTATCTTTGAGAAAAATAAAAGTTCCGCGTATATATTTTATCAGAGCGAAACTTACAATGAATTTTAAGATCGTTAAAGTTATTCTATAGCTTAGCACACGATAAAAATTGTATTACAACAATTTAACCTAATTAACCTAAATTTATGCATAATATTCCTAACTGGAGAGGCAAGCACTTAAAATTAAATTATGCAAACCTATCCCGGATTAATAGGTGACGCCCGTCCCTATCCCGCTCCTGGATCCAGGATCTATTTATTTACATTTATAAATCGCGTTGATACAATCTCCGTGTGCAGATTACATCGGAACAAAGTTTCGCGCTCGGCAATTAATGATTGCGAACGGGAGGCCATAAAATCCAAATGATATTTCGTCCTGAACGAGGAACATAAAACGAGCCACTGTTATCCACTGGGCTGGGAGCTTAAAACTGTTATAAATTAGACACTGGAATGTTTACTAAATATGGATGAAAGGCTTTGGCCGAGCGCCCTGGATCGTGGCAATAAAGCCGAATAACCGACCGCCATTAAAACCGGCTCCCATTAATCAAACACATTAAAAATTTTCCACAATTTACGACACGATCGGGAAATCATCAATTTTAACAACAAAAAAAAATCGCGTGGTATTATTAATAGTATTTTGCAATGCTACACCTTTTGTCGAGTCACTAAAAAATAAATACAACATAAAGCTTAAAGCTCAACCGTTAATAGTGATTGATAATACGCTCTGGCACATTATTTTAAATGGCATGCTCTAAATTTAGAATAAAATATTTTTAATTATTTTTTTATAAATACTACATAGATTTATCAATAATATGTGAAAATTATTTTAATTTTATTATATGTTTTTAGATAAGAAAAAAATAGGTAAACATTGCGGAAAAAAATCATTTGTAAAATAAAACGATTAACAGCAATTCATTTGGCACTTTCCAGAAACTTTATGTACTGTTTATTTTCCGTACATAAAATGTCACACAAATAAGTCGCCTAATGGGATCTAAATTGATCTTGTGATTTTTTATTATTTAAAAAATATTAAATGCATTGCGATGTCGCATAAACTAGTCGAACAAGATATCGTTTTTATTGAGAGCAAAGATGAAAAAGTTATAAAAGATCTGGATAATTTTCTTCTGGCTATTATGCATGACCACACTAAATCCATATAATCTTTATCGAGTTAAGATTTTAGACTAAGTATAATTACACATTTTATATTTTATTTGTTTTTTAAATTAATAAAATGTTGAGAACCACTGATTTTGTTTTATTTGTAACGAAAAAACACATCATAATATAAAATTTTTTTTTAGCCCAAAATCTTATTAATTCACAAATCAAAGGGTTAATTATAGCTTGAGGAAGAAAAACTTGCTTACCTAAAGAAAAGTATTTCAAGATATCCGTAAGGTTAACAAATGATTAAACAGAGCTTTTCAGAGAAAAATGTTTTCAGAAATAAACGATGCAGAGACTGGCGACAGATAGCTAGAAATAAGCTGCATTGTTGAATGCTAGTTAAGAAGATCTGTTTCCATTCTGAAATAAAACTCAAAGGATAAAAGAGATAAAATCGAGTTCATAGACTACAATATGTCCACGAGCTTTGCTATGAAAATCCCTGAACTGAAAAGCGATGATTTTATTATTTAAGATAAATCGTAGATAAAGCTCAAGTATCAAAACGTTAGAAAAATCAATAACAATAGTATAATCTTTTGATTTCCCGAATCGGTACGGCGCACAGTGTGGGGAATCATAAACTCTCCTAATAAAAGTCTGTAACTTGTTTTCTTTTCTAGCTAAAATTATGAAACTTAAAATTAATATAGGCGATGATATATTCTTTCAGTTAAAATAATAAAATTTAAAAATATGTTTCATAAAAATGTTTAAAAAAATATTACTATTATGAAAATTTATTCTGAAATAATAAATTTA
Organism: Philopotamus ludificatus; assembly: GCA_022495035.1. NCBI lineage: Eukaryota > Metazoa > Arthropoda > Insecta > Trichoptera > Philopotamidae > Philopotamus > Philopotamus ludificatus. The sequence goes on along the minus strand of JAGXCT010036432.1, from coordinate 66,167 downwards.
AAACATATCAATCAATCCCTTAGTTTGAGATGAACAATATATAAAATTAATTACTAATTAAAAAAAATATAGAATACGCTTTATTGTGATATATATAACATTAATGTGCAATTAAAAATCGTAAAGATATACTCAATTGAACTTAATGCTCTACAAATATGTGACTTGCTTTTTTTGTATTAAAAAGGAATTTACTCAAAAAATACATTGAAGTGACAAGATCTTATTTATTGTCGTTAATAATAAATATATACTCTCTGTATTTGCATATTTGTTTTTATCCGAAAGTACCGTGCTAATATATCCATCATTATTTATGACTTCTTGCCAGCGTGATGGAAATGTGTACGTTCCATTTTAATAAAAATGCCTAATCCTTAGAGGCCAAAATTAAACCAGTGATTGTCTGTTATCTTCTTCGTTTTTGAATTTTGTCTGCAAAAAAAATTGTAAGCACAGAAACAAGTGACATGGTGGAATTTCCTAGGTTAGCTCTGCGAGTTGCTGACGAGTTCACAAAGCAGGATGTGACCTAGCATTACCATGAAGCAGTATGATGTCCTTCCTATTGAACATCGCCTCTTTCCCTAGAGTGCTGATTTTAAATTATCTAATTGCTGACATTATCTCTTTAAATTCAGCTTCTCGTTCAGTTTCAACAGCTCAAAATCTATTGGTTCTTAAATGACTCACCATATACACAACATTCTCTTATTCAGGCTCAACTTCGATTTAGAGATGGAGAGGACGGGTCTTCCGGATTCACAATATGCTCTTCTCCTTACAATGTGTTTATAGGTAATCCACTTTTCATCCCCAGCTATCATCCGGTCCAAGAAGGGTTCGTTTTTGTTTCGTGCAAGCAGAGATGTGCATATGATGACTTGATTATTCAAATTCTTCTCACTTAACTCATGTGACACCCATTTCGAATATTTACACAGCAATCCTAGTTTTCGAATATTGTTCGAAATGGTTTGTTGAGTTGAATGAAGCCTTTATTAAATGATTTGATGCTACAATAATAGTTCTGTTGCTTCTTTGCGAGTCTAGAATACTATATTACTAAATAAAATAAACTAATATTATCTGTCTATACCAGGGGTGAGCAACCTTTTTTTACAACGGGCCATTTACAAATTTAAAAATGTTGCGCGGGCCGCACGTAAGAAAATTATAATAATACAAAAAAATAAAGAACTCAAAGTATCTAAAAAAAAAAAACAACAACAAAAAATAAAAAATTACAGAAATACTATAAAAAAAACGGCGAAAGATATATAAGAAAAAAGTTTATTTAATGAGAAATTTGGCATTGCTTCTTTGCCATCAATTGGTCTATATTTGCTGATAGAGACGACACAGCAACTCATACGCAGCTTAAACGTACATCATTTAATCTCGATCGATGATCACTTTTAATTATTTTCATTGCTGGAAAAATAATTGTTCGCAAACATATCTCCAAAAAAGTGTCATTATTTGTTTTGCATGCGCCCAATTGTGGGAATTTTTCTAAATTCATGTAATTTTGATAGAAACTATGTATGTCAACAGTGTAAAATTTATTTCTTTAATCCGTGTTATTTTGTAAATCTATTAATTCCATTTGTAACTCATCTGGAACTGTTTCCACTTCTATATTAAATGGTCAAGAAAAAATATTAAAACTACGAGCGTTTCTTCTGATCTTAATATTTTAAATCGCGACTGAAATTCCGTTATTAATTTTTCTAAATGCTGGGCATATTTTTGGGTTTCTTAAGGATTTTCTCATCTTAGATTAGTGTAAAATGTGACATGTTGTTTGATAACAGATTTTTGTTCCAAATTTTTAGTTTTTTTTCAAAAGCATTAATTTTATTAAACATGTTATGAATAAACTGGCCTTTTCCCACGTTTAAGACATTAAAATGCTGGGTTATATCGACGAGGAAGGCAAAATCACATCCATCTTTTATCTTCGAATTGTAGAAATGGATGTTCCTTCATTTCCACAAACGATTGAATTTAATTCTTTTAAATCATATAAATTCTTTTAAGCATAGTAACCAACGAATTCTGTGTTGTAAATTAAATCACCATATTCACTTCTCAAATCATTTAAAAATTTTAAATTGGCGATTTAACGCTCGAGATTTAAGGAAATTAACAAGCTTTATTACAAGCGTGGTGACAACGTAACGCGTGAAATTAAATCACATAAATAAAGCACGATATCATTGCCTATCAATGATTTTAGCATCATTTTCAAAAAATAGTAAAAAATTAACAAGCCTAAGGTACAATTAGGTCGCGGGACACTAGGAATTTTTAAAAGTCAAAATTGGTTTCACGAGAAGCGTGGCGGGCTGCATCGAGCCTCGCGGGCCGCATGCGGCCCGCGGGCCGCGGGTTGCTCACCCCTGGTCTATACCTTATCTATTTTCTATTTTTTTCAGATATCGAATTTACGTAAACAGCCTCCGCTTACTGTGCATCGGTGCGTTTTGCTCTTATTCGTTTTCTGGTCACATTGTTTTTCTAATCTTTTCATGGTTTTTACCTTAGAACGAAGTACTAACAACAATGATCATAACAAAATATTTTTATTAAATAATTTATTAATATTTTTGAGCCGCCACTGGCGATCGTCCACGTCTCGTCGATTATGCACGCAATGTGCAACATTGCAACACAGGTAAATGGCCACGTACAACACATTATATTTCAGGCAGATTGTAAAGCCGGCCTCACACCTGCCGACTGCGAGTTGTCGGCTTCTGGTACACACTCGACGACCGAGAAGCTCGGAGATAAATCAGCCAGAATTTATAGAGTAGAACTTTCTCGACTTTTACCTTTGCCAACTGGCGAAACGGAAAAGAATACCTACGGAAAAAAAAACATTTCCGCCTTAACGTCTCTTACATACTGGGTGTGGCGGCTCCTTGTACACTTTCGAGTGTATGATATATGTACAAATGTGTGTGT